>VKOC01026259.1:0-21913 GCA_009364415.1 Spea multiplicata
TGGCTATGTGCGTCCACGGAGTCGAAGGAAGAGGCAGAGGATGCAACAGGCCAGCAGGTGGTCTCTTGGAAGACTTATTAGCTGCACACTTAGTACAGGACTGGACGAATAGGACAGTGTCCTTGGCCCAATTCGGCCACCAAAAAGTTCTGGACAAGAGTTCCTTCGTACGTGTAATCCCCGGATGTCCCGCCGTCCTGGAGCCATGAGAAAGACGGAGGACTCGGGACCGGAAACGAACAGGGACAAACAACTTCCCAGCTGGCAGAGATACCGGAGCTTGAGTCTGCATACTGGCAATACGATCCACCAGAGGAGTAAGACAGGTAAGTCGGGTAGCAGCCACAACCTTGGTCGCAGGAACAATCGCCTCGGGTTCGTGACACTCCTCTTCAGGAAACGTGTGCATGCGTGAGAGAGCATCAGCTTTGACATTCTTGGATCCTGGTCGGTAAGTCAGCACAAAGGGAAAGCGTGATAGGAACAGGGACCATCTTGCTTGCCGAGGATTGAGACATTTTGTGGTCTCGATGTACTGTAAGTTCTTATGATCCGTTAAGATTAACGTAGGAACTTGTACCCCCTCCAGTAGATGTCGCCACTCCTCCAGAGCAAGTATAACCGCCAACAGTTCCTTGTTGCCGATGTCATAATTCTTCTCCGCAGAAGAAAATCTCCTGGAGAAAAACCCACACGGGTGTAGTGGCCCGCTATATGAGGCCCTCTGGGATAGGACAGCCCCCACACCCGTTTCAGAGGCATCCACTTCCAGGACAAACGGTAAAAGGGGATCCGGATGGCGCAGAACCGGAGCAGTAGTAAACCTCTCCCTTAACTGGTCAAACGCGGAGACAGCAGCGGGTGGCCATTCAATGGTATTGGCCCTTTTCTTGGTCAGGGCTGTCAGGGGAGCAGCAATCTTAGAATAGTCTCTGATAAAACGTCTGTAATAGTTGGCGAACCCCAGAAAGCGTTGTAACGGTTTCAGACCCACAGGCTGTGGCCAGTCCTTGATAGCCCGTACTTTGGCAGGGTCCATCTCAAATCCCTCCGGGGAAATGACATACCCCAAAAACAAGACCTTGCGGACCTCGAACTCACATTTCTCCCGTTTGGCGTAGAGCCCATGTTGCCGTAGTCGATGTAGTACTCTGGCTACCTGCGTGCGATGAGTCGAGAGATCCGAAGAGTAAATCAAAATGTCATCTAGATACACCACGACAAACTGTTGCAGGAAGTCTCTGAGACAGTCATTGATGAACTCCTGGAATACCGCTGGCGCATTGCATAACCCGAAAGGCATCACTGTATACTCGTAATGTCCCGACCGTGTGTTAAAAGCCGTCTTCCACTCATCGTCGGCACGAATTCTAACAAGGTTGTAAGCCCCCCGGAGATCCAGCTTGGTATAGATGGTAGCACCGCGCAAACGGTCAAACAGTTCGGAGATCAATGGAATGGGGTATGTGTTACGTCTCGTGATTCTGTTAAGGCCCCTGTAGTCGATGCATGGGCGAAGCTTTCCATTTTTCTTCTTAACAAAAAAAAATCCTGCTCCTGCGGGCGACGTGGATCGGCGAATAAAACCCCGACGAAGATTCTCCTCAATGTATGACTCCATAGCTTTGGTTTCGGGAACAGAGAGCGGATAAACCCGACCTCTGGGTGGCATGGTACCAGGAAGCAGATCGATGGGACAGTCGTAAGGTCGGTGCGGAGGTAGTTTTTCCGCCTCCTTCTTGTCGAAGACGTCCGCGAAACACTGATACGCCTCAGGCAGAAGTGAAGTCCCGATGGAGTTCAATGTCACCGACGTAGTCCTCAGGGGTAAGAGGCAATGATCCTTACAGGAACTGCTCCAAGCCGTAATTTGGTTGGTACACCAGTCAATGGAAGGGTTGTGACTACGCAGCCAAGGATACCCCAATATAATCGGAACAGAAGGGGAACGGATGAGCAACAACTGCAACGGTTCGCTGTGAACCACCCCCACAGAGAGAGTAAGTGGAGTCGTGTGAAGAGTTATGTGCTCCTGGAGGAGAGGCCTCCCGTCGATAGCCTCCACGGATAACGGATTGGGCAGGGGAAGGGTGGGAACCAGAAACCGGGTACAAAACTCAGAGTCAATGAAGTTGCCGGCAGCGCCGGAATCCAAAAAGGCCGTGGTGTTCACGGAACCCCTCGACCAGACTAGTCGAACTGGAACCGTCATGCGGGTAATCTTCAGGGGATGGTCTAATCACACCTATAGTAGGTCCCCTCAGCCTACCTAGGTGCGGGCGTTTCCCGGCCTCTTAGAACAGTTCTTGAGGAAATGTCCCGATAGACCACAATACAGGCATAATCCCTCCTTCCTCCTCCTGCTCTTTTCATGCTCAGAGAGTCTAGCTGCCCCCAGCTGCATAGGTTCCTCCGCAGAATCAGACACAATGGGTGAGGACGGAACTTGGGAAAAATGACGTACTGAGTCCCTCACTCCCCTCTCCTGTCGTCTCAGGCTCTCGCGTTGAGCTTGTCTTTCACGAAGACGTAAGTCCACCTGGGCGACGTACTGTATTACCGCATCCAGGTCCGTAGGAAGGTCTCTAGCCGCGATCTCATCCTTGAGGGTTTCAGATAGTCCATTCAGGAATGCGGCGACTAGAGCCTCGTTGGTCCAGTTGACCTCTGCCATCAAGGTGCGGCATTCGATGGAATACTCCTGAAGAGAACGGGAACCTTGACGGATAGAGAACAGGGATGCGGATGCCGTACTCCTCCTTCCAGGGACGTCAAATACTGAACGCAGACTAGAGACGAATTCGGAGTAGGACCGAACTGGAGGAGCATTTCTCTCCCATAGTGGAGAGGCCCAAGCCAGTGCCTTGCCCGTGAGTAACGAAATCACATAGCCCACCTTAGCCCGTTCAGTAGGGAAGGCATAAGGCGAAAGTTCAAAATGTATCTCGCACTGGTTCAGGAACCCTCTGCACGCTGCTGGCTCACCATCATAACGTTGGGGGGGAGGTAGATGAGCGGGCACAGAATGGACAGGTGCAGGTGGTGGTGGATGAACCGCAATCGCCGGAGGACCTTGGAGAGCTGGGTCGGTGCGTTGCAACAACGTCTGGAGAGCTTGGGCAAACTGGTCCAGACGGTGATCCATCCCATCCAAACGATCCTCCGTAGAACTCTGCTGTCCTACCGATGCAGGTCTCATGTTGGCCTTCTGATTCTGTCACGCACAGCGTATGGTAGAACCTGTAATCAGGTAGAGCAGCGTGTGCAAGTCCAATAGACAGAATACCAGAGTCCAGTATAGAATAGCCAATGAGCAAGCCGAGGTCAGGAAGCCAGAAGTCAGGATCGTAGCAGGGTAAGCCGAGGTCAGGAAGCCAGAAGTCAGGATAAACGTGAGGGAAGCCAGAGTCAAACGCCAGGAATCAGTATCAGGAACAAGCCGGGTCGGTAACGGGAAATCAACAGGAACGCGTACTGAGCAGACACTATACGAGATAGGTACAACCATCAGAAGGCAAGGCTGGAGTGTTCTGAGGCTCCTTAAATAGGCAGAGGAAGTCCAGGCATCAATTAGCGGATTCCCGCCAAAAATTCAAAGTGCCGTTACGTCACTTCCTGGTTCGCGGCCATCTTGGGATTGGCAGATCGTAAAAATCTAAAAGGAGTAGTAGTACCGGCTGGCGCCACTAGGTGGCGTGCAGAGGACCTTGTGCACGCAGCAGGACCGGACCTGGCTCCAACAGAGGACGGCCGACGCGTGGAACCGCGAGGTCTTCCCCTTCCTCGCGGCGGCGGCTGAGGCTGTCTCGAAGAGGCGGGGGGTCTCCCTCTCCTCCGCGGTGGTTGCGGCTCCCGTGGCAGGGTGGGGGGTCTCCCCCTCTTCCGTGGCGGCTGAGGCTGCTGTGTAGCGGCGGGAGGTCTCCCTCTTTTCCGCGGCGGTTGCAGCTGCTGCGGCACGGTGGGGGGTCTCCCCCTTCTCCGTGGCGGCTGCGGTTGCCGCGGCACGGTGGGGGGTCTCCCCCTTCTCCTCGGCGGCTGCCGGTCCGAGGACCCAGAAGCACCGGCAGCCAGGTATGTGACACTGGGTGGCTATTTAATGGATATGATTTCCATTTAGTAGTAAAAATGGCTGTAGAGATACAAGACTGTTGAACAATCCTTAGATACACTCAGTAGGAATGCCATACTGAAACATTTATGTATTCTGTAATACTGTATTGCTATAATTATCAGGCCTAGCCTGGAAAACAATAAATAAGTTCTACAATAATATTTTGAATAATGTTGCCTTAAATAAATGATAGAAAAACCAAACAGTCGGAATGCTCATCATTTGATTAAAACTACATAATCAACAGTTTTAATAGATTGTAAATATATATAGGCTAAATATACCTACTAGTAGAAACATGTACATAGAAATATGTAAAATTACTAAAAGCCATATAAAGTACTACTGATACCTAAACTAAATGTTATTCTATGTAAAAACCATGGCAATACCACAGATAAAAAAGGGAGAGAGTTTCCCTTTAAATTGTAATACTTTTAATGGTATAAACGTTAATGCATGGTATATTAATTGTGATTATGTTTGTGTGACGTCTGATTATGCTTTGAAACTTGAGCTGAGAGGAAAATTAGTCTAATTTGGGCTACAACAAAAAGAAGTGCGTCTCCTGGATGAGCAGAACAACAGATTGCGGTACAACTGCAACATCAAAACATTATTGTACCAATTATAAAGATCAAAAGATGAACTTAAAGCCAAGGTCTCAAAGCATAAAAAGGTGCCACAATTATCAGCACAACGTGAGTTATTTGTAGAAAATAATAAAATGTGCATTTAATGTAATATTAAGCTAATGTTAGATAGCACAATCTTTCAGTTCATTGTTGTGTATTTGTAAAGATATTGACCACGATGGAATGAGAATAGAACCACAACCAAATCCTAAAAAAGCTAAGCCTGACTTGCCCCAAGAAAATACAAGAAACTAAGGTGGAAGGGCAGGAAGATTTTCATCCGACTTGTCTCACTACTCATCTCCTTATGCAATCGGTACTTTTTAACTGTATCCTCTTTACTGCTTTGAGCATTTCTTACTGATGGAGCAATGAAAGATAATCCCTTGCAATGCTTCTTCTCTTAGGCGAGATATTAGGGGTTCACACTGACATCATCGGCACATGGCTCTAGATCAGGGATCCCCAAACTCGGCCCTCCAGCTGCTGCAGGACTACATCTCCCATAATGCTCCTTCAGCTAAGGGCTGGCTGAGGAGTATGGGAGATGTAGTCCTGCAGCAGCTGGAGGGCCGAGTTTGGAGATCCCTGCTCTAGATCATCTGTTGAGAGGTAGCACAATTTTTTATCCCAGTAATTTTTTTGTCAATTCTACATCAGTTTTGTGATAAATCTTGGCATCTTCCTGTGAAATAATGCTTTATTAAGACATAGTATATAGCGATTAGCTAATGTAAAGTCATATTTCTCAAACTCTACATTTTACAGTTATCTATTTTAAATAAATAAGCATAACAGTGTTTACAGATTCAAATTAGAAATATCTATCTATATAAAAGCCTTGCCAATGTGGAAATTGCTGGTCATGCAGGAATTGTCGGTCACGCTGGGTGGGGGGAAAGTGAGCTGCACTATGATAAGAACTTCTCTGCTTACCTGGACCTAAAATGTGCATGTATGTGTAAAGTATGGATATGACTCTCTTGAACATATAAAAATATGTATGCAGGTTATTACTGTAATCAAGGGAAAATTGGGTCACCTGCTGTGTAGAAGAAATTCTTAGGAATTTTTTTTTCTTTTTGTAGTATAGATTTTGTTACGTATTATCAATAATAATTATTATGTTTTTTATATTTATATGATTTTAAAAGGAGGACCTATGTGTCCTGAACAAAACTATGTATAAATTGTGTGGGTACATAAAATATAGAAAAATCAGATCCGGATGTATTTTTCTCATAAGCTAATGGATATGTCTTAGTCTCTTCAGAGCTTATCATGTTGTTAAAGTCCAAAAAAGCACATAATAATGTGTATATCAGCAGCTGAAAATGCCTTTTTAACATTGTTTACATAAAATACATTACTCATAAATGCCTTAGCTTCATAAGCAGTTATCATTAGGTTGCAAAGTAAAAAAAAAACTCTTAGTAAAACCTCAGTCCTGGCCATGTTTGTAATCACAGCTCCTAAAACATAAGTGCCCTGAAGTATGGTGGTTTGACATGAAATGTACGCTGACATATTGAGTATAATAGATGTAAAGTTAATCTCTAAAGCACTGCAGTATTAATGCTAAATACCATTCAAATGTTAAAAATGTTAATCATCTTTGAACGATCTTAAAATGTATTTAAATTTCAAATATTTTAAATAATTTACATATTCAACATAAATATTCATTTATGTATATAAGTCCCTCATTTTTTTTTATTGTAAGCCCCATTTAATATTTACATTTTGGGAAATAACACATGCTGTTGAATTAAACACAACCACATTTTTTTTCTCAATTTAGCTTTGTCAAAGCATAATAAAATATTAAAAGGAACCTTATTGTTTATTGGAATCTAATGCACAAGATTTCTGGTTTAAAAACAAAACACTGGGAGCATGAATTGATTGCTGTATTGATGAATGAACATTCCTGATTGCTGATTGTACTTTATCAGCTAGCAAACATGTTCTTCTGAAAGAAGATTTGTTAACAGGTTAGTGGATTGAATTTAATTGTTTCTATATAGATTCCTCTTGTGATCAGTCCACATAAGAACTCGAAATGGCTCAGAAGACACCTCTAGTGTTAGTAAAATCCAAGTACTGTAACCTCTGGAAATTACCTGAGATTAGTATTTAATCTTCGAGTTGGGGGTATGGTGTTTGGCTCTACCCAGGTCCCACCTGCACCTAGCCCCCTTTTAGTCTATTTTGTGTTAGTCCTTAAAATGTCACAGATTAACAGAACTGAAGTTCTTTGAAAATACTATTATTTTCCATTTCTGACATTATAATACTATGTGTAGTATGCTTCCAACATATGACAGTTCAGTTTGCAGTCTTTTAGTGTTCATAGCTGTCGATTACCCACTTGGCAGGAATACTCCCAATTAGATTTATGTCTGTTTGTAACTCTAGGCAACTAGTGCTTTCAATTGTATCAGTAGCTCTATGTGTGATACTCAAGTTAAGAGCTATGCATGTGAAAAAAATTAAGGAGACAGTAGATCTCATGATGCCTTCGTTCATCACGTGCACTCTTGGGAATCCTATGAAATGAAAACCCAATGTTGGTTAGTGTGAGTGTTGAATAAGTTATGGGTCTGAGTGCTTTCTTATAGGCATATGCAGCTACCCCAATAAGAAAAACAATACCAAGCCATGTTATAGCATTTATTTTAGTCCATTTGTAAAAATATTTGATCTCTATAAGCTACAACTCCATTGATTCTAAGTGAGCAAATAAACTGCAAAGTATGTTGGGAGTAGCTGTGAAGCTAACATTCCATGTAAGCCTTTTTCTGTTTTGAAGTCAATCTGTTAACTCTTAACTCATTAGTCTCAGTGCTATCTTAAACTTATTAGGATAATTATATTGGATTGGGTACTATCCTGTGAAGTATATTGTATCACAAATTGCAGACTCTTTGCTGTCAAAGATGTCAGCATTGCTTTAACAGGCTCTCTGCTACCACACGAGTTGCCTAGAGTTACAAACACATTTTTTTAAAGAATAAATGCTTTGTGCTTTCATGCAGAACTAGTGCTTATTTGACTGTGAGAATTAATTATTAAGTTCATTAGCTGATGTAGCAGCTTTGTTTTTCAATGTAATTAAGGTTTTCAAATTTTCTTTGTTTCAAATGAGTTAAAATTAACCTCTTTTCTCATAATTGAAACTATAAAGGGATCTCAAAGCAGAGTTGTCTCAACCTTTTTTGAACAGATAGAAACATTGAAAACAAGATGTGTTATGGTAGCTATGGTAGTTCAAAAAACATATATAATCTCTTCTGTGCCAGCTATTAATCACTTCATACACTAATAGGTAATGGTGGGCTTACCTAGGGGGCAATAAATAAATATATATATATATATATATTTATATATTGACAGAATGTGTGGCACAGTCATTGATGGAAGGTATATCAGACCTGCTTTGGTCAACAATAGCCTGAATTTTGACAATTAAAAGAATGTTGCAGTGAATCATTCTCCTTCTTCTTTAGGCACAAAACAAAAACAGTAATGCTACCCATAAACACACACTTGCTCATACACACACACATACACACGCACACTTGCCCTTACACATAAACATCCTGGCTTACACTTGCGCTTGCATACACACTTTTGCTTACCCTTAGATATACTTGCTTTAACATAAATAAACTTTCAAAACACACACACATACTCTCTTTCTGACCCTTCTCATAATTTCCCCCTACTTCATTATCTCTCCCCTTTTATTTCTGCCTATCTCTTCCCTTTTCTTTGATCCTCTCTCTCTCTCTCTCTCTCTCTCTCTCTCTCTCCCCTACCGCTTCTTTATCTTGCTCTTATTTCTTATTATAGCTTCCATTTTTGCCCATCTCTCCTCTTTCTTATTATACCCTTTATATAGCCCTTCCTTTTGAGCCTCCCTTTTCTATCTCTTCCATTTCCCTTTGTCGCTCCCCTTTCTATTTATCTGTTCCTTTTCTCCTTATCTGTTTGTTCTCTTTATCACCCACCCTTTCTCTTTATCTCTCATTTTTTCCTCTTTCTTACCTTTTTCCTAGCTCTACCTCCCTTTCTCTATCTTCCCCGTCTTCCTGAGCCTCCCCTTTCTTGCTATCTATTCTCTTTATCACTCGCTTTTCCCCCTATCTCTTCCATTTTTTTTATCGCTCCTCTTTCTCTCTGATCCCTTCTTGTCATTATCTCTCCTCCTCTTTCTCTTCATCTCTTCTTCCTATCTCTCCTCTTGCTCTTTATTGGTCCCTTTTCTTTTTATCTCTCTTGTTGTTCTTTTTATCTTCGCAATCTCATCCTGTTTATCCCTCATCCTCCTCTTTTTCTTTATCTCTCACTTTTCTCCTTACCTGTCACTTTTCTTTTACCCCCTTTTTGATACCCCTTTCTCATTACCTCCCCTTTTTTCATATATTTCTCTTTATCTTCCTGTTTGCTCATTCCCTCCCTCCTTTCTCAATACCTCGATTCTATCTGTCTTGGTGCCGGCTGCTTTAGTACTGAGTGCTGGGATATGATGAGCATTAATAGCCGGGGGTCTTCGTTAGAAAGAAGGCAGACAGAGGTCTGTATAGATTGCTAGGGCCGTCTTAACAACATTGTAGACCCTTGGGCAAAGCAATGCACTGGGGACCCTACCCTCCCAAAGAGCTGGCCTTAGTCTAGATAGGCGAATTGGACCCAGGCGGAATTGGCAATTGAGCCCCAAGGTAGGTGCACCCCACAGTAGCAGGGCAGCAGCAGCTCTGCGGCTTGCACACCACTGCAGACCAAATGAGAACCACATAGAAACAGAAATCAACTAAATATCACATGCAAACCCTGCATTGCAGGTATAGACCAAATGACAACTACATGGATACATAAAGATGAACTTAATATCACCTGAAAACCTGCTTACAGGTATAGATCAAATGAGAACCTAATGGAACTAGAGGTCAAATTAATATCACATGCAAACTGTACATCACAGGTAAAGATCAAAGGAGAACCACATGGGAACATAGATCAACTTAATATCACATGCAAACCCAGCATCACAAGTATGTATCAACTGGTACACATACAGATAAACAAAAATGCCTATAATTTTAAATAAATATCCTACATTTAAAAAAATGTATGTAATGTATGTGTAATTGTATGGTGTTTAGAGAGGGGTGTATGTCGTTATGTATGTATATGTAAGCCTTCACACCATTCCCTCAACATTGTCTTGTGTGGATGTTTGTGTATGTATGTGTATATATATATATATATATATATATGTGTGTGTGTAAGTGTAGAGCTGCCCCGACCATCATCACACCCACTTTTATTTCCCCTTCATACCCTTGCTCCAGAATTTTTCCCCTCCATACCATCCCATAGCATTATTTAGCCTCTGGATTTACCTGCCCCACAGGTACACAGTGCACCAAGAACATCAGCACTTCTGAAATCATATTGTTCAACCAAGCCTTCAGAATTCCCCATCATGCCCTTACCTACAATGCCCCCCACTAATATTGGCACCCTTGGTAAATTTGTGCAAAGAATGCTGTGAAAAAAATTGTCTTTATTGTTTAACCTTTTCATCTATTCTTCATAAAATACACAAAAATACTGTGTTCTCGTGGCTGCCAAACAATTGCAACACACAACAACATTCATCCAAAAAATTAAAATAAATGTATATGTGGCACAATTATTGGGACCCCGTATGAATTCATATGAGAAAATATATTTGTAATGTGATATTTTACATTTGTTAGTACACCTGGGTGACTAGGAACAGGTAATTGCTCAGTGATGACTTAGTGTTTTACATGGGTAAAAATATTAGGTAAGACATAGGCCAAATTCCCTTAGTCATTCATTGCAATGAGTAAGACCAAGGAATATAGCTGTGATGTGCAATCCAACGTCTCCTACATGACCAAGCATCAAGAAACAAGCATCTACTCTTATCCAACAACAAACTGTACCGTCTTGAGTTTGCCAGACACTACTAGAACTTCAAATGGGGTCACTTTCTGTGGTCAGATGAAATCAAAACAGAGCTTTTTGGCATTAAACACCAAAGGTGGGTTCAAATATCAACCCAATCAAATATCCAGTAGGAGAACAATCCAAAACATACGTCACAATCGACATGAAAATGGTTCACTGCCATGGGGAGTCCACCATTGGACCTCGAAATTTGAAGGATCTGGAGAGATTGGTCTCAGGTCACTTACCATGTGTTCTCCAACCTCATCAGGCATTATAGAAGTTAGGTTTGAGATGTTATATTGGCAATCGGAGGTAGCACAATGTGTGCCAATAATTGTACCACACATATATTTAACTTTTTTTCTTTTTGTCTTTGTTGAAAAGGTTCAACAATAAATCCAATTTTTCATAGCCTTCTGTGCACATAATTGCTGAGAGAGAGAGAGGGGAGAGCGAAAGAGAAATACAATAAGAAACTTGATTCCATTTATTAAATATAATATTTCATTTATTAAGAAGATATAAATAAAATTCCATTTTAAGTTTTAAATACTGCATACTATACATTAGCATAGCCTAAATAGTATTCTATAAACACAAACAGTATTTTTTTTAAATTATTTTTATAATATAAATACTGTTAATCTGGCAGAAAATTGGCATGTATGTTGCCTTTTCTCCACTTTTTTTCTACCATAATTTTCAGAGTAGAGCTACTTTAAACAATGGTAGAAAAACTCTAATAAAACAAGTGGTAGGTCATAAATCATGCAATTTAATGTTACATTTTATTCTAGTTAGGTGTTCTTTCAGAATGATCACATATCATTTCGTAGCATTTGGAGAAAAGTTCAAAGGCCAACAGAAAAGAAGGATATTTCTCTCAAAATGAATATTTTTAAGATATTGACAATTTTATGTTAACAATCATTCAGCAAAATGGACTTCAAAGTTTTCCAAAAATGTTTAAAACATATCTACCAGTATATTTGGTTCAATTGCCTTATTATAACCAGTTATAAGGAAATCTGTATTTTTGTCCTAATTAAGAATACAAATATAAAAAAATGTGATTTGGTTATGATTATGAATGTGAAA
Source organism: Spea multiplicata (assembly GCA_009364415.1). Lineage (NCBI taxonomy): Eukaryota > Metazoa > Chordata > Amphibia > Anura > Pelobatidae > Spea > Spea multiplicata. The sequence goes on from VKOC01026259.1 coordinate 11,833, forward strand.
CTTCCTTGAACCTCAAGCAGAAATGATGTCACGTTTTTCCATCAGAATCTGTTTGGTTTTATTCATAAAACTTTGTTAATTAACCAAACCTATAAAACTTCTCATGTAAATGTAACTGGAGAGAAAGCATTGGCCAACACATATAAGCCTATCACTGGGTTCAATAGACATATGTGTTTAAGTAATTTATAGAATTTTGAAAATTATTGCAATTCAGTTAAATAAAACAATAGTGTTGCCTCTATTGGCATTTCGTGTGTTACATTTTCATCAAATATTGTAGAAGTTGTGAAGGGTATATTTATTTATTTTTAATTGTTTTATATTTTTATGGCCATAGGTTTTATCTTTTACTTTCTGTATTACTGCACAAGCTATTTTTATAGTTTAAATGCAGGAGGCATAAGTAGACCGGTTACAATGGTCTTGTATGTCAAGAGAACCTTTTTGAGGATAGGTGTTATAAATTCTTTAGACCTCAAGCTAAACTCTAATTAATTTTTTTTTTGCATTAGAACCTCAAATTAAGAATGCCTTATCATGTCTGCAAACTACCCATGTAGCTCTGTGTTGGACTTTATGGGCCACATGAAAGGTGAACCAGCAAAATTCAGAATCACACTTTCTTTACCACTTCTAGGAGTGGTATGCTAGTCATTGTATTCAACATCGTATACAACAGCATTGTACAGATTGCCAACAGCAGACTGGAGAAGGTGATTTTTACGGACAAAACGCGGAATAATAGCATCACATGAAATGCTTATGTGCAGAATTTGGTAAAGATAAAAGTTTTACCTAGACAAGGGTTAAGGTGACAGTCTAAAAAAAATCACAAATAGATCAGTACCACGCATGAAGTATGATTGTTAATATTAATGTTACAATGTTGACTTGGATAAGTAAACTGCTTGAAACTTCATTATGGGTCATGCCATCAAACTCCTTGTTCAAACATGTGATAGGCTAGGTTTCCACTTGGTTTGTTTTTTCTAAAAACGCCCATAAAAACGCCAATTCAGCCACATGGCGTTTTTTAGTGAAAAAACACTGCAGCCAGTTGTTAGCTGTTCTTCAATAGGAAATCGCACAATGCCATATACACTTTTTCTGTTTGGCATTTTTTCAGTCCTCTTTGGGCTCTGTGGCAGTTTTTCTAAATCGCAGCATGTTGACACTCAAGGAAATCTTGGCGTTTTTCTCCAAGGAAATCTTGGCGTTTTTCTCCAATAGAAGTCTATGGGAGAGAAAAAACGCCATGAAAAAGCCATGTGGGTTTTATGCCTTGGCATTTTTTATGTCACCAGAATTAGGAATCTGCACTCACTCCCCACAGGAACTCAGGTGCTTAGCTGTGCCAGGAAGGGCCAGCTCCCCAGTAAAACAAAAATAGAAGGTTCCAGGCACTCAGGGGTTCCATCAGACAGATTTATTGTAGGAAACAGACAACATTTTTTATGGCGTTTATTTCCACAGTTACAATGCAGAGGATGGACCCAGTATCTGTGTGTCCTATGAGAAATAGGCTAGAAACAAACAGTTTCACACAAAACAAAGTTCATATTGAATTTTACACCATTTGGAACAAACATGCCATTACAAACAAACATACCCGACGCATCAACTGGATCCTGCGTGCCAAAAGCATCATCATTTAGGGCCAATCATCCTAGAGGAGCAGACATTCGGAATAAAGCATGCCTTACAAACCACAGAAAGGAGACAAAAGGGTCCACTGGGGCGTTTAGGTAGAACTCTACCAAGGAAATGACATCAGGAGGGGGCAGATACTTGTCATTTATCCTAATCCCTTTTAGCTGGGTGAAACTTCTAACTTGTAAAGGCTGGAAAAACTGCCTAAGGTCAAAAAAGCAATTTCCACAGAAAGGCTAAAACGCCAGAAAAAACTCCAGAAAAAATGCCAAAACGCAGGAGAATGCAGTGGCAGTTTTCTTGGCGTTTTTCCTGGTGTTTTTCATCAAGAAAAAAACGCAGGACAAAAACCCAAGTGGAAACCTAGCCTAAGGGAAGCTTTAACTCAAATATAATAGCTATCTAGTAGAGCTCAAATATACGTGCTAACTTAATCTGAGTAATGATTTATAGCAGCCAAAGTCATAATCCAGCACCTTTATATGCTGGAATAGTCTAGCCTAGGCCAACTAGAAAAATCAACCTGTTAGGAAAAAAATAAACCCCAGGGTGAAATGTTATATATAGATCAAAATAAAAAATGTATATGTATTAGAAACCTGTCTTATGTGTTAACCTTGGGAGCAGACATTTTACCTTCTTGTTCACAGCGTCTTGCATGATTATTGCTTTATTAAGGCACTGTTAACCTTTTGGTGGAAACTGATGGTGGCATCCTTTGTTGCGGAGAAGAGAGAATTTCTGGACAGAAAATTGTTTTGCTAGCTTTGCCACATTTGCCATGAGATAAAATAATCCTTTAAATTCAGGTGTCAGGTGACTGTTGTAGCTAGGAATTACATCTTGTCACAAAGCATTTAATCTGCTCATAACATCAAGTGACACCACCTGGTAAAGAGGCAGATCCTTCCTCTTGTCTCCTGGCTGTGTAGCTAATTTGCCCTACTTTATGTTAAAATAAATCAGAGCAGTGGAAAACACATATATTATAAACCAAAAGTAGTAGTTGAATAAGTGAAGCTTTTAAATAGCCTTCAAGCTGTGTGGAATTGTCTATGTTTGTTGCCATGACTACAGTTTTTGATGTCACTTCTCACCTCTTTGGTTTTACACTCTGGTTGATGCTGTTATTTTTTAAATTACACTTTTCTCAAATCTTACTAAATAAGGCAATTCAATTATGTTTATACATTATATATATATAAACATCTTCTACGTATACATTAAGTTGTAGTTTTAATTAATTTAGTAAGGACGAAATCCGTGACGATGACAGATTTTCTTTAAGTGTCTCCCAGTACTTGCAAGTTGTTCCGGGTTTTCATATGCCGTTTAATCCTTTTAATGCAAACATTTTAGCTGGAATGGGTTGTACTGCCATTACCATTTCATCACACTCCTTCTCCACATGGAGAGAGGAAAGAACAAAAAAACTGGATAACATTTTCTCACAAACACCAGCTTATCAAGAATCCAATAGTTTTTTGTTTATTACCATTTTTAAAGCAGATTTACCTTTTATGCATGAAAAGAAATTGTCTGTGCAGTACTATTAATGAGCATGGATGTTTAATTTGTATTACAAGTGAAGCAAGTTAGATTAATTATCCCAAGCGCCAAATGTCTGCCTAGTATACAAGTAGAAACAATTTCAATATTATACAATTTAATACATGTTCCTGGTGCATTTTAAAGAATACTTAATAACAAAATAAACCAAAACATTTGTCAGGATTAATAAAGAAAAAAATGCTATTTCAAGGAAGTTGTAATTTTATATTTTACTTTTAGAATATAAAATTAAATATAAACTAGTTATTCAATTTAATTAGGTATATGACACATATAGGACCATATATCAATAATTATCTTCTATATTAAAATCTATAATAATGCACATTTTCATGTTATTCAGCATGCCAGTCTCTGTGGATGCCAAAGGGTGAAATAAAACCTTATTTAATAGCAGAGAGCTGGTAAAGTTTAGGATCAATGCTATAATAAGTACCAATTTGAGTTATTGAGGTTCTTTCACTAAATTAGTTTGTAGGAAAGTTCCAGTTGTACTATGTGTTATAAACTGCAGTGAGCTTCTCATGCAAGAATATGATGGTTGGCCCTGGATAATGCAGAATTAAATCACTGAATTTTTGAATGTTAACCACAACCCCAATTCAGCTATGTAAACAGTTTAATGTACAGTGCCCCTAACCTGTTCTTGGTAGATACATTTGTCAGGGTTGGTCCTTTATAAGGCACAATGAAGTCAATCGGTTCAAATCAAAAATTCTCATGCAATCCCTCCATTCAGTGATTAAATAATAAACAAAATCAGCATTGAAGTTTAACTTATAGTATATACTTGATATAAAAAAAAGCTAGTCAGGATAAAATCCCAGTGAAATGTCCACGAGTCACAGGGTAAGCTGCATTAAACCAAAGAACTCAACCACTTTTTGTGATCTATGCTATAATTTTCTATAATTTTGTGATTGTAAAGTACTTTCAGCTCCTTCTGAAAGATAAAGAGCTTTACAAGTAAATTAGTACTATCATTTAGAAAGGATAATTCACAAATAATCCCATTTTATTTCAGTCCAGTCATTTATCTGATATTTCGCATTAAAACAGTGGACATGCATTTGCCCCTATTTGAAAAATATCATCTTGTTAAGACTTATTTTCATCAGGTGCATAAACCTGGCTAGTTTCATGGCATTTAATAATATTTTTATAAATAAAAAATAATGTAATTAGTTTTTTCACAGCACAAATACAGATCTGTTCACTTTTTATACAATATTTCTGTAATTTTCACCTTTATAAAGGTAAAGGCCACAGAGAAACATTTTTGTTGCTATGGCAATAACAACTTTTAACCTGTCACTGTTACTATGCATTTGTCTCATGGTGTCACACTGGGTGGGGCTTATAGCATTATGATTGGCCTTTCTCTGTATGCCCTGCCCAGCATGAATGAAAATTTACACCACTGATCTGCCAATAGGGAGGAGAGGTGAGGCACTAAGTAGAGGTGAGGGTTGCTGATGGAGGAGAGGATGCTTAAAATACCCTACAGTGCAGTGTTTTGTTGGAGGTGCTAGATAGTGTTGTGTGGGGTCAGGGAGAGGCTGCTAGTGTTGTTGAGGAAGGGATGTTGGATTGTGTTGTGTCTGGGGGAGGAGCTGCTGCACAGTATTGTGTGCGTTGGTTGAGGTTGCTGGAAAGAGTTGTGTGCAGGTTGGAGGGGTCTACTGGATGGTGTTGTGTGTAGGGTATACAATTACAGAAGTAGAGAAGAATGAGGGTGATAAGGAGATAATAGGGAGGAGAAATAGATGGAGGGCACCAGAGTGAGAAAAAGAGAATATAGGGAGATAGAGAATACAGAGAGAGGTGAGAGTTTGAGAGCATGAGATGCAGAGGTACATGGACAGAAACAGTGCACATGAGGCAAAGGAAGGAGGTTCTTTATAGCTTTCAGTTGGGATTAAAAAAAACCCAGTGTCATCTTGAAATAATCATGGGGCCATTCACATGAATTTTCCTTCTTTTTTGGGGGGGGTTAGTGGAAATCTGAACAACTAGAAAGTGCTGAATGCAGTCATCTGTGTAGAGACACCAAGCAGGAAGGATAAACCAAAATGAAGGAAAGACTGTGTGTGTATGTGTGTGTACACCTGCATAATAAGGATCATGTAGCGGCCCTAGCGGATATATGCCATATCAGGATGTAACTAAACCAGAAATAATACCAATAATACCACATTATGAAGCTAGAAAGTATGTTTTCCCAACTGAGGAAGGTGCAGATGTATTTGCTGCTTTTGGGAAAGTCAGGAGTTAGAAACATCATTGCATCTACAAGGGATTTCTTTTGTCAATTGGGTTTGCCTCTGCAGAGGGTCACTCTGGGCCAAGCAATATTGGGAGTGGTGGGAGGCCACCCTAGACGTCCTCATACATAATATAGGGTCAGGAGACAGGGTCCGGATCCTCTGCTGTGCACTCCAAGCTTTGTTTTTGCTATACAGGCAATTTGAACCCTCAGAACACAGCGGTAGACTGCCTGTTACAGTGCCTTGTGCATTGTGTCTTCCATATTGTTTATCCTGTGTGTTTTGAAATGCTAACCTTTGGGTTGCTTGTGACCTCCCTCATCTCTCCATTCCTTGACCTCACATTTTGACTTCATAATATCTCTAAGTTTGGTCATTGTGATATCTTTAACTGCTACCAACCTCAGCTATGTGTTTGACTTTGCAATATCTATACCTGCTACCTACTTATGGTAGACCTATGGTAGACCTCTCTTGCTTTCTCCAGCCCATGACATCTGCCACACTAGTCTTCTACATTTGCCGTGTTACTTCAACCAGGTTGGCTAATGAACTGTTTGTTACACAAAGAAGTAGAGGTGGAGTCTAAAGAGGAGTGGCGGGACCGAAAGAGGAAGGGGTGGGGTTTACTGTTGAAGTGGTCTGGCCTGCATACAACACTGCATATAGTTATGCAGAAAAATGTATCTTTGTAACCTTTGATTCTGTGAATGTTTAGCATAATGGGCACTTGATAAACTTGTTAGGTATTTAATTGTTGATATTTGTATACAAACAATAGCATTTTCTAAATCTCAGGTGCTACATGATTAGAAGGTAGAGGCAGAAGGAATAATAGCAAATTAACATTATATGCCAACAAACGTCTCCCACTCCACTACTTAAATAGCTCCCGTTTCCCTCTCTAGATGCAGAACTATCCAGGGCTTCAGGGCAAACGCAAGCAGGTCCAATGTATGCATATGAATGCATACATCAATAAAAGGTCTTATTATTATGCATCAATTCCAAGAGTGTTATAGGGACCGCAGTGTTTGCATACTAAATAACCTCAATGTTTTAGATGTTTTATCTGTCATGTTGTCATTTATTTTCTCGACTCAGTAGTGTTCATTTCAGTTAACCATGGGGAAAAAAGACTGACATTTCTATGCAGATTACAGGTTTACTTTGTGTAATACAAAGAAGGTCTATGTTGCACGTTTACTTAGTTTGTAAGCCTAGGACCCATGATGCGTTGCTATTGTTTGAAATCATTATGTATGTTGACGTAAATTACAATAAGCTTGTGTTTGCATTCTCTGATTTTTATTTCATCAATCAATTTTCATTTTCTGCTTATGACACTTGACTTACCGTCAATAATAACTAAATTAAGTTCTTTGTATACAGTTTTTAAATTGTTTTTATTATATTTTCTGTCATTGTGTGCTGGCATTTGTTTTTAGAACAATGTTTCCTAAATGGTACTGGCACTGGTCTTTTTCTCAGTGGTTTGTTGCTTGTCAAACTGGCTCTTTTTAGTAAAATAAAAATAAATACAATAAAAGTAAATTACTATAGTCATGACCATTTATACATTTAGTACCAAATTTAGACATTGAGTTCACAGAACAAAATGTGAATATGTGTATGAGCTCAATAAATTACCAGATTACTATATACTATTAAATATAATATATATATATATATCTTACAAATAAAACAATGTACATATAAATAATTAGGAACAAATACACAGCTGGGGAATAGGTAATAATGATACCAAACAAATATGATATGATACCTAGTATACATTTCTTTCCTCTTTAAAAAGAGTTCGCTATCGATACCCTCAATACTACCCCAGTTGTGCTACCCCATGTTGGTGTGCATAGCCACCAATAACTTACAATTACACGGATTAGTACGGATGGCACTCCTAATTCGTATAACATGAACCACAAGGGCGTTTTAAAAGATAGATAACATAACTGCTGTGACAACTCAGGTATTTACTTGTTCCTTTTCAAAGATGCATAAAAAAGAAGAAACTATAAGAGGAGGCGCTTACCATCGAGTTGCAGTATTAATCACACTGTCCGATATATTAGGTCTGTTATCAACTTATAAATACCTAAGATTGTTTGCTCTCTTATGTCATTAATGGTTATTGTTGAAATATCGCCCAACCTTCTTATCAGATCCAAATAGTATGCACTTCTTGATTTTGGCATATTGTTTTCATGCTGGTTTTTTATTTCTAATTTCTAATTCCTGTTTTACTATTTTTTTAGGGTATACTAAGATAGATGAATAGATAACTTAGCTCACCCTAGAGCAGAAAAGTTGGGGGATATCCAGGGAACAGCTCTTCTGTCACTGCTTATTTTTCAGATTTTTTTGGTACTTGTTTATTTATAACTTTTGTAAGTATATGTTTTCTTTGGGCTTTTAATATTACTTTTTTCTAAGTATGTTTTATTTAAATAATATACAGTATATATTATAAATACACACACATATGAATACACAAAATATACAGTTATTTTGATTAAATACAAAGCTGCTACTGATACAAATGATTCAAAATCCATAATTTATCGTTATGACATTGAAATGGCTACCTTTATAATGCATGATGAACATTTACATTATGTAGTCTTTTACGTACAGCTCTTTCTCCATTGAATCTTCTGTTGACCTGTGTTGTATAACTTAATTGCTTTATGGAGAGAACAGATGCGACCTTGTCAAAGATCTGTACACATTTCCCTTCCAGAAAGCTAATTTATCATTGTTCTATCATGTCACAAGTGTCAGAAATTGTCACTAACTTCTGTTTTGCACATTAGCTTAATCTATTTTCCCCCCAAATGTTAGCAAAGATTTACGTTTGCAACAAGACAGATTGTTCTTTGCAAGTAAAAATATGTTTGTTTTTCTGCATAATAATCTAATAACAGCCAAATCTATCACGGTAATATCAGGAAAATGAGACATTGTTCACCCAAAAGGTTCAAAACTTTGTTACAAAACTTTGTTACATGTTTTGTAAATGTTTATTTTCATACCAGTTGTACATATCCCACTTAAATCATTAGGTTTTGTGTAGATATTGTAGATTGAATTAATCTAGAATGCTTTTGTGGTGTACTATTTGTTATATTACCATAACTGAGCTACTTTCTTTTAATCAGATAAAATGTTAGATTTCCAACTAATGTATTCAAAAAACGGTTGGTCATTGCCAACGGGTGATTAACTACCTGGGGGATCCAGAACACCTGGATGTATACATTCACTGGTTACTTTATTAGGTACACCTTGCTAGTACCAGGTTGGACCCCCAGTTTTGACTTCAGAACTGCCTTCATTCTTAGTGGCATACTTTCTACAAGCTGCTGGAAACATTCCCCAGAAATGTTGGTCAATATGGACATGATGGCATCACACAGTTGCTGCAGATTTGTTGGCTGCACATTCATGATGCGAATCTCCGGTTCCACCACATTCCAAAGGTGTTCTTTTGGATTGAGATCTGGTGACTGTGGAGGCCATTGGATTAAGGTGAACTCATCGTCATGTTCAAGAAATCAGTTTGAAATGTGAGCTTTGTGACATGGTGCATTATCCTGCTGGAAGTAGCCATCAGAAGATGGGTACACTGTGGTCATAAAGGAATTGGCATGGTCAGCAACAATACTCAGGTAATCTGTCAAGTTTAAACCATTCTCAATTGGTACTAAGGGGCCCAAGGTGTGCCAAGAAAATGTCCCCCACACCATTACACCACCACCAGCAGCCTGAACCATTGATACAAGGCAGGATGGATCAATGCTTTCATGTTGTTTAGGTCAAAGTCTGACCCTGTCATCTGAATGTTGCAGCTAGAATCAAGACTCATCAGACAAGGCAACATTCTTCCTGTCTTCCATTGTCCAATTTTGGTGAGCCTGTGCAAATTGTAGCCTCAGTTTCCTGTTCATGGCTGACAGGCGTGGCACCCGGTGTGGTCTTCTGCTGCTGAAACCCACCTGCTACAAGGTTTGACGTGTTGTGCTTTCAGAGATGGTATTCTGCATACCTTGGTTGTAACGAGTGGTTATTAGAATTACTGTTGCCTTTCTGTCTCGAACCAGTCTGCCAATTCTCCTCTGACCTCGGACATCAACAAGGCATTTTCGTCCACATAACTGCCATTCACTGGATATTTTCTCTTTTTTGGACCATTCTCTGTAAACCCTAGAGATGGTTGTGCATGAAAATTTCAGTAGATCAGCAGTTTCTGAAATACTCAGACCAGCCTGTCTGGCACCAACAACCATGCCATGTTCAAAGTCACTTAAATCCCTTTTCTTCCCCATTCTGATGCTTGGTTTAAACTTCAGCAAGTTGTCTTGACCATGTCTACATGCCTAAATGCATTGAGTTGCTGCCATGTGATTGGCTGATGAGCTGTTTGTGTTAACAAGCAATTGAACAGGTATACCTAATAAAGTGGCCAGTGAGTGTATATATATATATATATACACACATACTATGGCCAAAAGTATCGGGACACCGGACAATTACACCAACAGGGACTTTGATGCATTCTAAATACATAG
>VKOC01026260.1:0-37570 GCA_009364415.1 Spea multiplicata
CTGTGCTTCTGATTCCCCGGTGTATAGTCGGGGCAGCCGGTAGACGTCTACGTGATTTGCGTAGGCAACTTCCGCTGCAGCCGGAAGGAGGTGCGGTGAGCAGCGGGGGTTGTCTACGTCCATCGCGCAGACCTTCCCTGGCTGTCCGTGCAGGGAATTCTCTCTGACAGTCGGGGAAGGTCTGTACGATGGACGCAGACAACCTCCGCTGACTGAGCACAGCAAAAAGACACAAGGTAGATATACTGTATCAGCAAGGTCTCTTCTAGGCAGACAGGGGGTTCCAGATGTTTGGGTCCAAGCTCTTTTAAAGAAACACAACCTTAGATTCCATCTCCAGTTCTTGAAATGCTAAAAAACGATATAATCAAATCGGCAGAATTTGTAAACTTGAGCTTGGACAAGAATAGTAGTCCACCATGCCAGCCGGTAATAGGGAAGGCGAACGTACAATATGCAAGATTAAAGTTAAAAGAAAATGGTCATTTGGACCATTACTTTCTGTCACGGATGCATAATATCCAATATTTGAGGCCCTTTCCATTATACATCAACATAAGGTTATCTTCTGGTAACAGATGTCAGTCTGATAGACAGCAAATGTATCCTTCTGATTGTTAGCATTTCTTCTTAATATCTTCTTTATATAACTGGACTCATGAACTGGTTCCGTGGAATCTTATGAAAAATGTTTTCATCATATCATCATTGGAGAGACGCATGCATCCTTTCCATTCCAAGATGTATGTAACTAGGCATACTAACATTTCACACGCAAGTCTATTAAAAGCAAAACTAGAATGCAAAAAAAAAGGAAACTGGAAAACATAAAACTTGTTAAGTAGGGTAATATTTATTTACAAATCACAGTGATGCCTGTGCCATTACTTTTTACACAACTCAAGTTAAACTAATAGTAATTGCATGACAATTTCTTAATTCAATTTTAACAACATTGTTTCAGTATAAACTATTCATAATAAATGAATAAAGACTTTACGGGTTTATATTTGGGAGTCCTTACATATCAATATTTAGCCGAATATATTGCTTGTTAACAAAAATCAAGCTAAACCAGTTAAGCAAAATAGCCTTAAAAACACATTTTTAAATAAAATTACATCTATGTGAACAAATGCATTTTTTTACAGCAGTAATGCCTAACTGATCCCCTTTTTTTATATAAAAAATAAATAAAATAAAAATACAACAGCAATACCCATGTACTGGGAGTGTCATTTTTTTTCTGCTCTCCCAATACGTTTCTCCACTAGCACCTGGATGGAGGACTGGATACTGCTGCATCCCATCTGAGAGAGTACCGCTGTAACCCTGAACAAGATATAGTGCCATCAATAGGACGTCCTCCCAAACCGGCTGGGAGCATGGTTCACACAGAAACTGCTTGTTATTAGGAGTTTTATTAAATAGCATTCATAAAAAAAAATGCTTTTAGAGATTGTGCAAGAATTAACATGGGAGAGAGAGACAGATCTGGTCATTTTCCGTAGCAGATGTTAGACTCTAGTTGCTTTTTTCATTTGTGCAAAATACGGTTTAACATTTCAGTGAAAGATTCTTTTATTTTCCAATTTTTAAATTATATTAAAATAGGAATACAATTTATTGAGCCAAAGTGTAATGTAAAAAAAAAAAAAAGCATTCTGTGAATATATGGCATTTAGGGGGTTAAAAGGCATATTATGGGGCAGAGTGGCATATAGGGAGGCATAAGGCATTTCAGGAGGCAGATTGGCATTAAGGGGGTTAAAAGGCATTTCATAGAGCACTCTGCAGCCGGAAGGAGGTGCGGCTAGCAGCAGGGGTTGTTTGCGTCCATCGCACAGACCTTCCCCTGACTGTCTGAGAGAATTCCCTGCACCGGCGGGGAACTCTGATCTCTGACAGGCGGGGAAGGTCTCCGCGATGGACGCAGACAACCCCCGCTACTAACCGCACCTCCTTCTGGCTGCAGCGAATCGCGTAGACGTCTACACACTGGGGACTCAGAAGCATTGGTAAGTGGTGGGGGACAGGAGGATTCAGGTGCCCTGCAGCGCTGCGGGGGAATCTGGATCTTAGTCTCATACTCAGACCTATTTGAGGTCTGATTATAAGACGACCCCGAATAAAAAATTGTTTAAAGACCCCTACTCACTTTTTGTCCAAATCGAGTACAAATTGTTACTACTACTCATGACCTGTTAACCTTTTATGCAGCACTGTGATTGTACTATATAAACCAATAACTAATAATACAGGTGGACTATGGTCATTGTAGAGCTTGTTCTCCTCTTATGTAGGTTCTGAGAAATTGATTTCCAATGCATTAGGACTGAGCCCAGAAATAGTATTTTCTTGCAAATCCATGGCTTGTAACCATCTTCAGAAAAATACAGAATGTCCAGATTCATTTCAGTAGAATATTATTTTCAGTAAATTAAAAGCAGTAGTGCTGAAAAAAACTGTGATTTATGAAGAACTTTTAACACTGCAAGCAGGATGTGAATATTTTTCATCCCTTAAATTATGGTCCATGTGATGACGTTAGAATGTAAAGCTTGAAATTCAGGATAAATTATTACTTTTCAGGGAAACAAAAAATTACAGTGTGAATAGGCAATACAGGCAAAGTATGTTGAAAGACCCACATCTGAGAAATGTCTGCTCAATCTATCACTACACATCCATGAACGCTCATCCAATATCCAGACGTGCATCCGCACCTATGTTTAAGAGATTCCAAGTTATGTGTTAACAATTCTTCAAAGAAAGGTAACATTAGCCTCTGCGTGTGGAGATATGTATACATAAAATAAACATATGTCTGCTACCCATGATGTTTAACATTATCCAGTAATGTGTGGCATGTCTCAGATTACGCAATCGAGGTTTCCACACAGTGCCTCTCTCCTCTCTCTTGAATGGACGCACTTAATGGGTACCATTTGTACACACTTAAAATATGGTGCCACTGGAAAAGCATGTAAGGAAGCTGGCTTATTTCTGTTACTAAAATTTGTAATGGCTTTCTTCAGCTATTGCCTAGTTCTAAAATTCTGTTCTAACAGGTTACATCCATTACACAATATATTATGCCAAAACATCACCATATGTGAAGAAGGTGATCTTAGTGTGATCTCCAGTCAAGGTTGTATAAAAATCTGCTGTGGAAGGCTGGTGGAAATTGTGTAGAGCCAATCAAGGCAGGCTGCTGTGAAGAGCCTTGGGTGAAGGCACCATATAGTATAAAGTGAACTAGGGAGAATTACAGCAAGAAAAAAAAACAAGAGTAGACAAGTCAGATTCTATATTGAAACCATTACCCCCGGTGGAAGGCTATTTTACCCCAGGGGATAGCAGTATGTTTTTTTTTCTTGTGAACACACTTATCACCATCTGAGTATGATAAGGTGTTGGAATTTTGTGCAGATCTTCCAATCATAGGGTTAGAGTTCTTGAATCTTCAAGAACCTGATTACATCATACTTTGGACTGAAAATGAAGAGTAACTCAGCGAGGAAAATAAATTAAAATGGAGATCCAGCTTCAAAGATATCCATGCTAATGAATGTATGATGCCACAATATGGTTTTATGCTTGGAACTAAAGACATGACCTATAAGGAACTGTGTTTTGGAGGTTTAAGAGACAGATCGCTTGGATAGAAAAAGACAAAAAAAGGGGAGGAAATGTAGAAACAAACATAGATGAGAAATGCTGCTTTGCTACACAATGGCTGCCTGAAGATAAACCCTAGTTCTGTATCTGGCCCTCGCGTGCTTCCTCCCCCAAGTATGATTACTGGAGATGCCACCTCTGTGCATAACCATAAACATGAAATAAATGGAAACACATTTGCCGAGGTCCTAGAAAGAAAAAATACTTTGATTAAACCTCTTCTTGGAAATCATGTTTCAAAGGTATTATTTTCCGTTACAAGACACAAGTTAAAGGTATTTCATATTGTTTGCTGAACTTATTGATTTTAAAGCTTTTGTTTACAAAAACATACAAAAGAAAGATTTGCTAAAAATACTAAAGCTTATGATTACAGTCAGAAGTCACGTAAAACAAAAAGACTGTAAAAAAAAAAAAAGTACAAATATAAAGTTGGTATTACCCAGAGAAAGTCATTAAATAAAATAAGCAAAACCACTCTTGTAGCGCATTAAGATTTTAAATTAATCATTGTGCTTTTAATGCTTTTTTCTTCTAAATGTACAAAAGCAATGTACACAGTGCTTTACGAGTTTAGATATTCCGATCTGTACCTTAAGTGGAAATACATATACATAAGGAAATTAGGCCCTCGTCCAATTGGAATTACAGTCTGAGAGGTTTTGTTGTTAGGATCCTTTGCTTAAAGGATCCATGTGCTTAAGGTGCCCCCAAAGTGGCCACTTAAAGATCAAGTAAAGATCACTGAGAGATCCTGAGAACAGTTCTGAATTATATGGATTTGTCACCCTTTACCACATTAGATAGCAAGAAAAACAACATATTGCACACCCAAGTATTTGGTTTTTTTGGTTGCTCTTATTTAGACATCATAATAAATAAATTCCAGCAACAGAAATAAAAGACAAAAAATGAAACAGGCTGATTTGCATTACTATTTAGGGAAAACATAAATCATTTTAACACATGTTTTGAAAATATGACAAGCAAATATTGGGGGGAAAATATATTTTTCTTTTTTGCAAAATTAATAGGTCAATGTACAATAGTCAGATGTAAATGCAATAAGACAGGCATGTCTATGGCTCAACTACATTGTAATTAAGCATTGAAGACAAACACGTTTTTCTGCTATAACTCTAAGTTTCCATCCTGCCAAGATAAATGTCTATTTACTAAACCGGAAGTCTGCATGTGAGTGGGATGTTGGAGGCGAAGCGGCCACTCACTCACCTTACCCAAAGAGCCACCTCATGGTGCTCAGCTTCATACCTTCATGAGGTGGCCACATGGGACCTGCAGAGGTGTTCAACAGACCTCCATTGCTTTTACAGCTCCATGGGCCAGTAGGGGGAAATCAGAGCAACTCTCCAACCGCCTCATTATCACCAAAAGCAGGACAGTGAGGCAGATTCCAAGGGTGGCAGAGCAGTTCCCGAAAGCTGGGACTGTTGGGAGGTATGGATTCAGCTATGCAACACTCTTTGCCAGCTCAGCGATTCTTTCAATAAAACTTCCCTGGGCTGGCTCTTCATAATGCATTGTGAAGGTAATTAAATCTAAACATTTAACACAATTGCAAATTCACAGTTTAGTGGGCATACCCTAGACTTACAGTGAAAGAATCACACTGTTAAGGTTTCATACACAATACAAAAAACATCTGTACTGACTGGATTAACAAAACTAACCAATAAGATAACTTAAGTATTATCTGATGTAGCAGCTACCCTTCAGTTTCATTATCAAGACCCTAAATGTAAATCTGGTGTACTACGCAGGTACAAATATTTCCTTATTCATTTATTTCTGATTTTAACACATTAAGATCTAAATTATATATTAAAACAATTAAAAAAAAGGAAAAACACTATTATAACTCGCTCCCATCCCTAGGAAAGTCTTCGAAAAAAAAATGTAAAAATAAAACTTTGTAAAGTACAAACATTTATAGCTTTGCTCGGGGGTTTAGGATATTTTATATACATACGAAATATGTACTTATTTAAAACAAAGTAAAAATATTTCAAACTAAATTTTACTTGCAGAGTCAAACAAGAAAATAAGATATCCTCAACCTATGGACATTAGTTTACCTCTGCAATGGAAAAACCTTTGTTTTTCTTCTTCTAAATCAAGCAAAAAAAAGAGAAAACCTTAAAAAATCCAAGGAACAATGTCCAGGCCTCTTAGGTTAGCAAATGTGCAGTGGTAGAATTCAGAACATATGGATAAATGTAACTTGTACATAAAGGCTCTGTTTAAGGGAAACAAGACACGGAGATGTATATGAAGCTGCCAATGAAATGTGAACCATAAAGGCCAAACTAATATGGCAGACCTGATCACTCGACTCATAAATGACACCGCTGTTAGACAAAGACCCCATCCATCTTTACACAGCATGGATGGGCCAGAGTTTCGGTCTACCTACAGCAGAAATTCTTGGTTCATTAAGTTTCAACACAGCTTTTTTTTTTTTTTTTTTTTACATGGTCCAATGCGCTTGAGATTAAGCATGAAGACTTAACATACCTCTTCACCTACATACTACAACAAACATTAGAATAGGCCACACCGGGTGAAGATCTGAAGCTAAAGTTTTTCACGAATTCTATTCATTCACAAATAAAAACTGCATTCCCTCTCAGCACACAGAAAGTGCTGGGTCATCAATGTAAAAACCTTTTTTTTACTAAGCACAACAAATGGCAGAATTGTTACCATTTTGTAAGTATTTGGAACAAGCTTATAGTCCAAGAGTATTACTTCCAGTGTGGTGCTTTTCTCTCATCCCTCTGGCCAAAAAAAAACGATGTCCTGATGAAATGAATACTTGGCTATAATCCTTGTGCAAACTATAGTACTATGGACCCTGGGGTACTGGAATGCCCTGGCTTTGCCTTTCCAAAGGTTAAAATTACAAGTGCCTATTTAGAATTGTCTCCAGTATGAGTTGAACGTCAACGGGTCTTCTTGTTTTGATCGCAAAACATTTTAACGGATGCATCTTCCCTTTGCACTTTGGTAAACATCACCCTTTAGTCTTGTTCATTTGTCATTATTTCAACAGGTAACTTTACCTGGTTTCCGTTTTCTAGAGAAAAGGAAAATAATAATATGATTATTATTCTGAAAAAAACAATTCTGAAACAAAGATACAGCTAGTTTTGTGAGAACTAGAATACTTAACACAAGCTGATTTCAACCTACAATTTAAATCCTCAAGTAAAGGATTTAGTAAATAACGACACACACCACCATTATATTTTTATCTAAATGTTCTTTTTTTGGGTCATAAATTAAGTACCACACATTTTTTTCCCCTTCCCTTTTACTCTATGGCTCTCAATTGAGTTTTGCGTAATCATTATTGGATATGGAGTGAGCATACGTAACAAGTACCTTCCCTTGTTTATTCAAAACTTTGGGGATCCGGATCGGATTCATTGTCTAGTACAGTGAGAGGTTCTAGATCAGGCTGACAAATTGAAGGTAAACATAAATGGTTATAGGTTTAAAACCATTAGTTGTAACATATGCCAAGAACGGCCCATAGAGAATTTCCACCTTGGAACATTTCCCGAATGGCTAGATTGGACATTCTTGTGGCCCTCTCTCTCTCTCTCAAATCATTTGCAACACCAAGTGCTATAATGGGAACACAAATCAGGACAACCTACAAAAGTCAGGAAACAATCAACACATGATGACCAACACCTTGCGTCCCTGTTTTTGACTTTGTGAACACTGTATTTAATGGATTTGAACAATGGTCATTTTTCTTTTAGTTAAGTGTGTCTAAAATTTCACATTACTGCTAGGATCTAGTAAATTGGGAATGGTCAGAGAAAAGGGAGGGCAACCACAGGGCAAGACGCCACATGTGTGAAGCAGGTTCTTCCGATTGAATGAACATTACACACATCAAGTAAAAGACACCCGCGTCATCTACTTGGCTATATTGAACAATGCTGTACAAATGCCCCAATAATTCTTTAATCATTTAAAGTTTGGTCACTTTTTTATTTTTGACACCTAATTGTCATGTGACACAAATGCAATCATTCATAGGATGTTGACATAAAAACTGAAAAAGAGATATATCTTACCACATTTAGAAATTTTTAAACATTTCTAAATCTTTTGGAGGTACCGGTGGAGATTTATTCCAGTCATCTTCTGGATAGGCTTCAAAATTGGATGTATCCCCTTCATGGGATACTTTTGGTAAGATTGGTGGCTAAACCAAATGAGAAAAATAAAACAGAAAATCAACAAGAATTGTTAGCCTATATTCTAATCAAATAAAATATAAACTAAACTAATTGAGCTGGTTTAATGAGAACTTTGCAAGTACTTTTTTATGTAAGAGCACAACGATTTTGAGATTCAAATTTAATTATATCGAATCACGAAACCATACAAATTCAATGCAATTTCACAACCTATGAGGTCCTCCGGCTTTATTTCACATCATCATCTATCTTAGATTCTGGATTCAACAAGTCTTTTGTACAAATAAAGTCATCTGTTAACATACAGCTGGCCCGGTTCCCAGAAAGTGGAACATGCAGTAAAGACATTTATTTAAGATATTCACAGTATAACATTTTATACATCAATAACTTTGCTGTGGAGAGTAAACTAAAAGAGTAGATTAGAGTATTTTGCATATAATTATAATTTGTGAATATGTATACGCCACCTAGAGACTGGCAAACGCAGATTTTGCTGCCAACCTTGATCTACTAGAAACAATGGGAGTCATTTATAAATGTCACATATCCAAAGGGTATGCAGAGAATAGCAAATCTAGTCAATGTATAAATGGCTCCACCACAAGAGTTTCTGTAATTCTGTCAAAAAACTAGATAAACCAATCTGACCAGGCTTCTGTTCACACAAATTATTTTGGCCACTTTTACCAACCACTATTTGAAAATGACTCTTGGGTTTTAAAATGTGTACTTAGTGGCATAAGAGTTTCAGGATGTCAACTAAAATTGTATGACAATGTTCATGGATCTTAGCGATTCTATTTCCATGCCAAGGATAGAGAGCTTCATATGCCTGTGGCTTATGGATCTTGGAAAATTGTATTTTATATTAAAACAGAGCACATACTAGGATCTCACTCTTGGGACCAAAGTAGAATTTGAAATTACAAATGAAATTTTCTCTTTTGGAATATTTTACAACGGACAAGTCTTTTTACCGCCAACTATAGAGAAATATCAAGTCTAGCATTAACCACGTTTAAAATACCTTCAATTTCCTCTGTGGCACAGCATCCCAGTCTATTGATCTAAACCATCTATGCCGTTTGACATCTTCAGCTCCATTCTAGATGCATAATAAAACAGAATATATTTAATATTGCAAAAAAAAACAAGTCAACAAGTAAGGTGTTAAGGTCATCATGACAACAAAAAATAAAGTGTAGACAGCAGGGCCAGAGTGGGGAAGACTTTGTGGCCTTAGGACTTTATGGCCAGTGGCCACCAAATGACATACGTGCAGCGGCATGTTTACGGCAGTATTCTACCGGCGGCCGCATGCGGAAGAACCTGAGCTCTTCTGGACCCCAGCCCACCAAGCATCTGCTCGGTGTGCCAGAAGGATAGTCTGGGGGAAGGAATCATTTATGCACCAGGCAAATATCTGACATTTTGGATTTTCTAGATTTGGGCCAATGATTTTTTTTTGTTTTTTGTACATTCCAACATGAATATTAAATTTTTTTGTGCAATAGTGCTAGCAGATTCCATAGCGTTGTTACAGGAGACTGAAAATTTTTAACAGTGACAATTTAACTTGACATTGTATGGAATTGACAAGAACATTTGCATGCGTTAAGACGCACAGAAAGACAGGAACTCTCCAACACACATTTATAACCTTCAGGGTAGGCAACCTCTAACAGGAGGAATCATCATTCTAGGAACGCCAACTGTTGTACGGATTAGTGGTCTGCACAACCAGCGTTTTATATTGTTAGTGCCCAAATTTCGGAAAGACAACGTACGAATACTTTAACCAACCTTCATGTTTCCCAACCGCCTGGTTCGGTCAACAACAAGGAGTTTCTTTATGAGGTCTCTGAAATAGCAGAAACAAGGCGCATGATAAAAGTAAACATGGCTGTCTACGTGTTATCCTTCTTTCAAATGATTGTAACAACGTGGCATAAGAAATACATAAGGTTTTCATTTATAATATGTCTGATATTTAATATTGCAGGTCTTTGATAGGCTACAGGTACAGAATGAATTAATGTACAGTCTAGAGAACCCCAAGATGGGCCCATATTTATTAAACAGTTGGTGAAATCCCTTTAAAGCGCATCAGACCAAAGAATACCTAAATAATTACTTATGCACGCAATTTAAAACGCAAGGATTTATAAGCTAATAAAGCAGGGTTTATTAAAGCATGTGCAAATGTTAAAGGGTTTCAGCTCAATAATACTTCAAAGTATCTCTGTCACTGTAATGTGGCTATTTTAGTCACACTTTATGATTGCTTTCTAGAATTGTGTTTTTGAGCACATGGTAATTCATGTTCATGCATCCACAGTTTTTTAGGTTTTTTTTAGAATTTCTTTTATTAAAAATATTTTGTAAGGAATGCCAGTCAGAGAAACGAATTCAGATGATGCAACTATCATGCTTGCTTCCAATGAGTGAGCAAGATCTTCTCATGACCTACAGTGACTAACAGCGAAACCACATACCAAGGTTGAGCTTGGAATCGGGAACATATGATTTCATTTATTCCTTACTGCTGTAGCACTGGCATGATTAATAATCAGTTTCCAAGTCTTTATTTCTAGCCAGGATATTGTGCATCACCTACTTTCAAGCGCACCCTTGTGTTTAGGCAAACTTTTCCTAAGTGTCTAACAAGACCTTCATAAAGCCACTTAAAAGGTGTTAAGCTCTTCTGTAGACAAGCCCTGATGCTAGACATAACCGAAAAGACCTTGTCAGAAAGGGGAGAGATATTTTGATTTAATAACACACCACCAGTTTGTGGTTTGGCGTTCTCACTGTGCTGTTCCTACACTGCAACACAATTTATTTTACACACAATCATGTGGATGATTTGCTAAACCTTAGCATCATTGTTTATTTCGGACAACAAGACATTTATAGTCTACTCGGCCTACACTTTTGACTCCAACTTGCTCTCCAAGAATGAAATTCCAGTGTCCCCCCCCTCCTAATATTTTAAAACTGCCCATTGTCACTTGTGATAGGTTGACATCATATACATGTTGTCCAGTTTGTAAGGCTGCCATACTTACTTTACATATAAATCCAAATGTCTTGGAAAGTCTATCTTGCCTGCAAGTATCTTCTGGTATATTCCAAAGGGATTGTCATCGAAAAATGGGGGAAACCTAACAAAACAAAACAGCTAAAAAGTTAATTTACAGAAACGTACGTCAGAACCATTTACAAGAGCAGAAGGACAAAGGGACTTGCTTAACACCAGATTTCCAGCCAAACCCTCTGTTAAGCTCACTAAATTTCTATTATTGTTGTATGTTTACCTATTGAATTATATGTAGATATATTTCTCACCATTAATTTGTTGCTCTATCATCTTAAAGTTGTAAGGTACATTTCACAAACATTCTGTCTCTTCGGAGTAGAGAGTGTACAATAACCATTGAATGTGTTATTCTGGATTTTTATTTTTGTTGTTCTGTCGCTCACTGTTCAACTAAACCTACCATTCAAATTATAGACTGGTCATGTCTTTGTCAGTGGGCAAACGTACAAAATCAGCAGGGAGGATCAAATATTTTTTTCCTTCACTGTACAGTAAAATCTCAGGTATAATATGCACAATTAATCCAGTTTTCAAGTGTCCCCCAAAAAAGGAAGGTGCTTTATACTGGAGTACTCTATACTGGGGGAGGGCCTTTAAAGGCTGCGCGTATCTGAGCGCTGGAAAATTAAATATTACCCCACTGCTCAGGGGCAACGCTAATGCCGAGAGAGGGCTCTGTCGGCGACTGTTCTCATAACCTGGGCCTCAGACTCTGGAGACTAGACCTGTCACCAGCTGCTGGACCAGGGAATAGTGACCTCCTGAGCCTACAGAGGTAGGTAAGCTGGGAGTGGATCCTATATGTAGGTGTGTGTGTGTGTGTGACGCATGGAGTGAACATGTATAAGTGTCAGTATATGTAAATGTGTGTATGTGAAGCTACCTGTAGAGTTATGGGTGCATATTATACACATGAATTTAATGTTTTCCTAAAAAATTGGGGGAGATTTGTACATGAGATTTTATGAGGTCCTCCTTCTGGCACCTATCTCATCATGGAAATTCAATTGAAGGGGTTTATTTGGCAACATTATAAAGCAAAAGTTCATTTTAAGTACCTCCCATGAAAATAGGTGTCTGGAAGTTCCCAGGGTCTAGTATCTCATAGCGTTTCATACATAACCTTGTCGGACCAGAAAATTGTCCTTTTGAAACCATACAGTATTACGCAACTACAACGGATATCTATCTTTTTTTTGGTGGGCAAATACAAGACATCCAACATTCCAGTTCTCATATACGTCATCTCTATCCTTATTCTCTTTGCAAAAAACTTAATTTAAAATGTTATAATTAATTAGAAGTAGGGTTTGGATGCTGAGAACTTTTTGGTTTAGTGCAACATTAAATGAGTTTATTCTGTAATTTTTGATAACTGCAACGACGTTTACAAGGTTAATGCAATAACATGTTTCTGACATTTCATTGGGACTCCCAACTGTTTTCCAAGCTTCAAAGGGTATTTGACTAGCAGTGTGTGGGCTAATATTTGATTTGTGATGTGTTAGAAATGAGACAGCGCCCACTGAAAAGGAAGGAATGATGAATAAGGTTGTTTTTTTACAAAACTGGCAAGGCAGGCTTGTACAGTATTTTTAAATCTAGGATCCTGTACCAAAAACTTAGTTGCATTGACTTCTTGTCAAAATATGACTAGATTAGTAAATTTGAAGAAGAAAGCTGGAAATAGACATCTTTGCTGCCACCTGGTGACACAAAGAGAAACTCATCAATTATTGTATATCTGTAAAAAAAAATGCATTTCACCTTGAAGAACACACTGAAACCTCTCACATTCTCAAGTACAGAAGGATAAACTTGTATTTCTAATATCTGTATTCCTTGATATGAAAAACAAATCTTTATTTTTTTATATGGCTACCCTGGCAATTTAGATCTTTGAAGCACCTTATGAAAAATAGTTGGGTATGAATATGCATTCTAAGTTGTTAAGATACTTTACATAGAGGTCATGTCTTTTTTTTTAGACCCCAAAGTAAAAGCATGAGTGATATACACAAGATTTAACAGTAACAGTACACCATTGTAGTCTACATTTTAATCGTAAAAGGAAGAGATACTCACCCAGACAGCATTTCAAATATTAGAATGCCTAGGGCCCACCAATCTACTGCTCTTCCATGGCCTTTACTTTGTATGACTTCTGGTGCCAGATACTCTGGTGTCCCGCAAAGGGTCCATGTTCTGAAATAACAAAACTAGCGCATGAATAATACTTGCAAGCACAATAATAATCAAGCTTATGGATGGATGGTATAATACAGTAACATGATAATACAATCAACAGCAGCTAATCACAGCAAATGCATGGCACACTAGGCGTCTCTCCGACTCCCATCTACCGTGATACACTGTGTTCCAAGGAGAGCAGAGAGAACCCTGAGCTGTTATAGTTACTGTATATATTTGCTTTCTTTTTTCAACTCGTTTGTGGGGATTTGGGGAATTTAGTTTGTGGGTAAGTATGGAGAAAAATTAAAAACAAATAGGGTAATTTGGGGAGTGGTTTAATTTGTTGGCAGGCAGGAACATGAAAAATGTAAAAAGTTCCTGTGGACATTTGGGAGGGCATTGGTTTAGTTTTGTAGGTAGGGAGAAAAAAAACAATTATTTAATATATATATATATATATATATATTAAATAAAAAAAGCTCCTTATAAAGTAGCAAAATTGTATACTGTATGAAGACGGCTGCAAATACACAGCCATGTTGCATGGGACCTCAGGGTGTGACAATGAGAGTTTTTCTGTACTATGGTCAATGTCTGGCTCAGTATATAGTGATAGGAGATGTGCTGTAGCACTGTGTGTGTCTGGTTCACTACATAATAATAAGACTCATGCTGTATATTTTCTGTCAATAAAACATGAATGGCTCACATACAAACACAGTGGAAATAACTTGGATACCCTTGGAATATACCTTCCCTCAGTTTCAGCAGATCATCAAATATCACCTTTTTGACAAGCCCTCTAACCCTGCACAACTATAGCCAGAAGATATTGCGGCAAAAAAATTCTCAGGGAGGATTCCACCAACTGCCTCCAAAAATAAGCCACGGAGATGTTTAATAGTTTGCTGAAGGAAGGCATAAGGAAGGGCAGTAACTTTTACTGCCTCCCTAGCCCATCTCAGCCAGGTATCAGCAGTTGCTTCCAAAACTCCCACCCGCAAGTAAACTTCTAGATAATTTTTAACAAAATGTACAACTTTTTTTTTTATAATAAAATATAAAAATTTTAGTTGGGGCTCTCCTTTTCTGGTAAGCAGGTAGGGTTCTTATTTAAAACAATAAAAAAAGTAAAAATTCCAGGACATAAAATAAACAAAAAAACAACACAAACATAAAAACTGTGTGAGCATTTCTGCCAAAAAATACTGTAATGTTACAGTAATTTTGGTAGAGATTTGTGTCCAAATACGCCCCTAGTAAAATACTATGGATTGCCTGTGTTCCAGTTTTTTGTGCTGCAGGGCTGCTAAACAGTCACAAAATAAAATTTAAAAGTTTCTGCGATTAATCTGTGCAAGCAATCCTAAGAAACTTGGAAAGGCTGACGAAAAAAAAAGAAATCAAAACTAATCTTACTACTCCCTTTGCCAGGGATTGGTGACCAAATGGCTGTTTGCCAAGTGTCCAACTGCTCATAGTGAAATATACTGGTTGTCATCTCTCCAAAAATATTTAATATTGTGTAAAGTTTGGAAAAAATAAAGGGCTTGTTCCATTTTGTACTCTGTAATGTTCCAGAAACCCATTGGGTATTTTGGCCAACTAGTTTGGGGAAAATGATGATAGTAAACTATTAGAACCCCCCACCCAAATATTTTTATTATTTGAATCTATTCTTTATTTGGCCTATACATCTAAAATTGGTATCAAAAGAAAATCATTTGTCCTTGGAAATAAATATATATAAATTTGTGTGGGTGCATTAAAATTTTTTAAAAAGGAGACTTATGGCTAAAGAAAAGGTAAAAATGCTGAAAAAGCCCCAGGTTTCGGGTACAAAATACCCTCAAGTAAAGAAGGGGTTAATAAAGCAGAAGTGGAGAGTGCAGAACATACTTTGAAACAACATGCCCCTTGGCATCTACAATTTACTGCTTTAACTAGAAAATAATTAATTTCTTTAAATTATTATTTGTGATCCAGAATATAGGGAATGCTTGTTAAATATCACATTTTAGATGTTAAGTAACCCAATGACTATAATATTACATACAGCACTCTTAAATATGGAGTATACCATATATACAATAACCACAGATGAGGAAGTGTGCCGTATCAGCATACCACTAGATGGAGACAAATATTTTACCATCGCTGTTCTAACGACTAGCGTAAATTCTACTTATGAAAGCGGTGGTCTGTAACATTCACAGGTTTGTGTGCATCTTCTCTCTTGTAAATATGTTTGCACATTCAGATGTCTAACCAAAGAAAACAGCATTTGCAAACATATGTCACTATCAAAAGGCCATGGGTATGCACTCAGATTTCTGAGAAAACCATGATTTGCACAGATATATTTCACAAGTCGAGTATAATGTATTGCGTAAATAGCCTTGCCCAACCTACCTGTGCCCTTTAGTGTGTGTATAGTACTCTCCAGTGCTATGATGATACCACTCTGATCAAAAGGGAAGCTCATGAGCAGGGCTGTCAAAACCTGCCTAATATTGTGTAGGTCCCCCTTTTGCCGCCAAAACAGCCCTGGCCCGTCGAGTCATGGACTCCACTAGACCTCTGAAGTTGTGCTGTGGTATCCAGCAGGTTAGCAGCAGATCCTTTAAGTCCAGTAACTTGTGATGTGGCACCTACAGGGATGCATCCTGGTGCCACGTGTTCTCCAGGTAAGCGACGCACATTCACCCGGCCATCCACGTTATGTGAAAGAAAACATGATTCATCAGGCAAGGCCACCTTCTTCCATTGTTTTCTGCAGTGGACAGAGGTCAGCCTGGGCACCCTGACTGGTCTGCAACTACGCAGCCCCACATGCAACACACTATCTTCCGACACCTTTCTTTGAGAACCAGCATTAACTTTTCAGCAATTTCAGCTATAGTAGCTTGTCTGCTGGATTTGACCTCTGCTGCAAGGCTAGCAAGAATACATGCTTCCCATGATACCGTCTATAACCCTTTCCTGCATTCATTTGTTTGCTAACCCTAATGGTGGTGCCACCATCAGCTTGTGTGGCATTTGCAGTCATCTGGGTTGCTTTTATGGCAGGGTCAGTCCTGCTTTCAATGCTTGTGCTAGAATTTGTGGGCATGCAAGTTAACTGGCACAACTGGTCACTAAGCCAATAGAAGCGAAAAATGTTCTTACTGATCACTCTGGTTTAATAAAGACTGTATAAAATTATTTTTTTTAATGTCAGTGTTAAAGTCAGACAGAGTTAAGAAGCATAAGATGACAATATGGATAAGAAGGAGGGCTCTAAAGAGGAAAAAAATGAAACCACGGCTACAAGGTCACGTAGAGGTGCATGTAGCTTAGATGTATGGGGATGGGCAGCCTATTAAAACAAAAAATAGGTTGATAAATATGAAGAGGGGCCTTGTAGTTATTGGTCATATGGGCATGATCACGCATGGAGCCTGCAACGGCCAGTTCTGTTTGTACAGAATCCGAGGTAGAAATCTCTGGATCCAGTAGAAACTCTCAGAACAGAGCAGGAAGCAGATCTGTTCCAACAAAAAAGGGAGTTGATCGCTCATACACTACCAAAGTACATACACTACACAAGAAAGCACTTCCCAGTTCGAAAGGTGCTCACAAAACAAGATTCCTGCATAATTTTAACTCTGGAATCAAAATTAGGTGTAGTAGATTAACTGCAAACATAAGGATTTATTCACTAAGTGAACGTGTGCAGAACGTAAGCAGGAGAGTAGATTACTAATACAGTTAGTGTTGTACAGCTTTCTAAAATTGAGTTTTTGTTGAATTATGTTCTCCTTGGAGGACTGCTTGTGAAATAAAAATCCTAGCTTTAAGGATCAGTCCTAAAATGCACACATTTTTTAATATTTCTCTTCAAGTTAAAAACAAATATTCAGCATTTTATTGAATCATTACATACCTGCATGTATAATACCAGATGCTATATGTTTATTCCTTAGGGTATATGTATCCCAGCAATACATGTTAAGATAACTGTGTAATAGAAAAAAATACTGTAGCAACAGTGACACCCCAAGAAGTTGGGGGCCTTATGTCTTGATGGAACAATCCTACCACACGGGTTACTAAACAGGACAGAAACGTGAGGGGCCGATACCTGATGTTTAGCAAGAGATCAATGCCATCCAAGATAACTTCTCCCTCAGGTGGTTCAAGCAGCATTAGAAACTGAGAAGTGATGTCACACACTACAGACAAACTGCTGGCATTAACAAACATATTACTTTCACCTTCAGAAGCTAGTCTCTATGGTATCAGTAGACCAGTCTGCCAATAGCATACTCTGTTTTTTAATAAAAAGTGTAATAATTGTTCTAGTTAAAAAAATAAACACGCCATCGCTATGAACCAAGAAGAAAACTATTCAAATGATATAAGTACACATAACTAGCAAAAACAAAAAACACTTTGTAACCTTTAGTAATCAGAAAATGCATTTGTATCTCCTGTATGCAGCACTTAATAAGCAACAGCTAATAATCTGTTCCGTAAGGAAGTGGAGGATCTATAAATAACAAGGATATGAAGCAAGAGTCAAGATAAGACTAGAACAACAAAGAATTGAAATACAAAACTGTACACTGTTGGCCATTTCCGTAACAATATTACACTTTGATCATGGCATCCCTCAAGAAGAAATAAAAAACCCAATCCAGTCACTAGGGCTCCTTATTATTACTCTAGTTTACGTAGAGTTTGCACCATGCATTAACACACAGCTGGAGCAGTGTTTGTGGCTGAAAGTATAGCGTCATCCATTAAAATACAACAAGTCAACCATACAGTGGGTCTCACAGGGATTCTCAAAGCGAGTTAAGCTTCGCCTAAAGGAACAGTGAATATTAAAAGCAAGCCAATTTACAGAAGTAATGGATATATTTTTTTTTAAATAGTGAGACCCTTTATAGGATACACATGTACCAGCAAAGTATGCTAGTAGGTTAGGAGAACATTAGTCCTAAGAGAGCATGCGTGTAGTTAGCTCCTGCTGCCCCTTTAATGGGGGCTCAGTTCCAATGTGGGTGCTACAGAGCATGGCAAGTCTCTGTTTCGCGAATCCAGCGAGTCCATACGAATTTGACTGCAGCAAACATGAAAGCTGCGAGGGGGGGTTTATTTAAAAAAAAAAAGCTTCAACATCTTCCTGAACTTCACAGGAACCTATTTTTAAAAAATGTATGCCATACCTGTCAGAGAGCTTCTTAGCAAATCCGAAGTCTGTTAACTTGATGTGTCCTTCCTTGTCTAACAAAATATTTTCAGGCTTCAAGTCTCTGTAAACTATTTCTTTGGAGTGCAGGTATTCTATTGCACAAATGATTTCGGCTGAATAAAAGAGTCCAGTGCTATTATTAAAACGTCCCATGTTGCGTAAATAGCTAAAGAGTTCTCCTCCTGGTACATACTCCATCAGCATATATAAGAAACGATCATCATGTGAGGTCCAGAACCTAGATTAGAACAGAAATATCATTAAGAGGTAAATACCAGAGAGCCCAATGGAAAAAAAACCCCAAAAACCAAGTTAATTTTGTTTGCTGGATACTAAAGGGGTAATTGAAAAATATATATGAATAATTTTAAGAATTTATGTAGGCTGTGCAACATAAAGAGACTTCCATTCCTTCCCCACACTTAAGCCAACACCATGGTCTAGGTACCGCTTTAAGTAATTTCCAATGCGTTGGGTTCAGGAATAACACAACTTGCTGCCATATGCAGGATACAAAGGGGGCCCATGTAGCTCCACAGAGGATTCAACAAAGAAATAATTGGAAGGACACAGTAAAATCAGCAAGGTTGGGTAGCTTAACTGTAAACTGGAATTTTTAGATGAGACAGAAGGAGAGTTACAACTTCAACAGATATTTTGCATTTTGAAAGCTCAATATTGGCTTTTTCAGTTGTCCCAAGATTCATGTTTGATGTCCCTGAAAACAGAACCTTCAGTTGTGGGGCTGCTCATGCTGACCTTGCATAATGTATAGTTCAACTGGTGAGGTGAAGAAATCGTAATGACTCAATTGACACTAAAGTTGCTAAATGTGCTTGGCCACCAGGATGACTAGCTGAGAGGACAGCTTTCTCCAGGCAACCTCATCTGTCAGGAAATATATAAAAATATGAGGTGCCAGGTTAAGATATAGGAAGAGAGCTGTAAACTGTTTTCCCTGTAAAAGTCCACTTTTATCCAATATACCCTAATTTGCTGAATGATCCTTTATATTTAAACTTTGCTTGGATTGTCAGGTTCGGAGGGTCACATAGAAGTCATTCTTTTTAAACTGTAAAAGCCATACAAGGCAAACCCAGGTTACACCGATCCTTTAAAACACCATGTAAACAGAGCAATAGTCGATATCACTAAAGATAAACGTGTGTTTACATAACACTGTTTTTATTTTAGGAAACATTCATGCTGAATAGACATCAGGTACTTATGTGACTAGTGCAAGTGCACTCTTCTTCTGCTAGAATCATTTTACGAATGTATGTAGGCTGTGCATGGCCACCGAGAGTAAGAACTCGAGAGACGGAGACATGACAATTGCAGAGGGACAAACTAGAGAAAACTATGAATTTTTAAAGCAATAAAAGCATGAAATGTTTAACAGTATCCAGGGTTCTCAATAAGCCACATATATATATATATATATTGCAAAATGTTAAAAAAAATAAAATAATAATAATAATAATAAATAATAACCACTCATCTAGCCTGCAGACGAAAAATAAAATCTGAATGGTGGATTTAGAGTAAGCGTGAATGGAGATACTGTTTGCTAGAATACGTTTCAAAAAGCAGTACAGGTTGCATTTGTACCGGGTGTTGTGTGGCACATTAGACTGTCCCTTTAAATCACTGGTTATGGTTTTTCTAATGCAGTTTCTCTCACCTGTTTCAGTCTGTATTAGCTGGGAAAAGGAAGACATATATGTTGGGAAATTGTGCTACTACTTACAGCCTGACGAGAAATGGATGGTTGACCTCTTTCAAGACAGCTTTTTCATTGTGCACGTGCTGTTCTTGTTTTAGACGGATGACATCAGGAATGCTCATTACTTTTAGTGCAAAATAGTGCTTTGTCGTCTTCTCTTTGACCAGGTGAACTCTTCCAAAAGTACCAGTTCCTGTAAAAAAAAAACAAAACCCCACAACATGTCAGCTGATGTTATATATTGACTCTAATATACAATTATAGATTTTACTCATATTTTGGATGAATTAGGGGGACAAATTGCAGCAAATGGAAACTTCAGAAACATAGCCCTTTCATGATGGAAAAAATTTGGTGTAAAAAACAAAATTAAATAATAATAAAAAAAAAAATCAGACCACGTAATAATTCCCCTTTAATAAGCTTATAACAGGTCAAGAGGGGTCTGCTTCTTGTGTATTTTATGTTGACTGGATATTTTTGTTTTCCATTTCAATGTCGCTCTGAAAAGGGACTTTGAGGTTAGACTAACCTGAAGCACTCCCCGCGGGGGTACACGTTTTGATGCAATGTTAGAGTATTAATAGAAAAATGCAGAGTTCTATTTAAAAGTGCTGTCACTATTGCTTAAATTCACAAGTAAATGCAAAATACAACCCTGCTTTTATGTTTCTAGCTTTTGCACAGATTTTAAAAAGAACATAGCAGGAGGAACCTCTTAAAATATATTGATGAAACAAATGTCTACATTTTTATAAAAATAGTTGGTTGAAAAGGTGATTCAAGACTTTTCTTTTTACAAAATAACCGAAACCCTTTGTACCATGTGTGCTATCTTTGTACTGTGTTTATAAATTAATCCAAACATAGGCGTTTCAAGTAAATGCATAGACCAAGAAAAATGGGGTTGTTGGCTCTCTTTCTTTACCAGTCTGCAAGATTGCATAACCTCATATATAAAGTATGCCCACCAATGCAGACCATCATGGTATAAATATTCTCTCCTGGTGAATTGAAAGCCTGTTGGAGCTCAGGCAACTGTAGAGATGTCAAAATGTAGAGTGAAACATCAACACGTAATTAGAGGCCTCAAATGGCATCCAACGTCCAATACGGAAGCCACATACTACCAAAAATACCTCAAAATAAGTCCTTATTTTTGGCAATACGTGGCTTCAAGCAGGAGGCTGTGGACATCAGTGGAGGATTTCACCAACCTTTTAAGCCCTATGTCTGACCGGGAGAGCTGACGCTGGAGCACAGCGAAGACAGAAGAAACAGTACCCTGCGCGTCCTTGAGCAAGGACAACAGTGGAAACCTCCAACACACTGCTTCAACGAACGCTATCTACAACGCTAGGTATCCTACTGATTACATAATTAATAATAATCACTGAAAAAAATAAAAACCCTTTAAAAAAAGCACAGGCCTTCAGGGTCTATAATTAGTGTAATGATTGTGATAGAGGTAAGCTAATCATGGAGAGAATGCATGTGTGACACCATTGTTCAGTTCAACATCACCTCCCAATCTATAGCTCAACATTTCAAATCGACAGAGAGGGATAAGTTTATTTCAAAAAGGGTGGTTACGAGGCAGGACATTAGACAATCTTCATGACCCATTACTATTAATTAAACTGACGTTAAAATAATGCATTTTATTGACAAAAACTTGATAATTTGAGCTTCCATGAAAAATAGGGACACTAGGGCAGGTATTTGGGTAGGGCTGCAACTAACGATTATTTTCGTTAGTTGCAGGTTGCTCAAGCAGAAGGAGATCTACCATGGCTAGCATTCCTGGACACCACCAGAGGTGTTAATCCGATTGTTCTAAAACTCCCTTATAACCTACAGGAGAAGTGGATCACGCAAGGTTCTCATTATAAACAGGTTCATAATGTGCCATTTCCCCCCTTCAGGGTGTTTGTAGACTTTGTTGCTCAACAAGCAAGGATCAGAAATGATCCCAGTTTTGACTTTACATTGGCATGTCCCACTACCCCTGGTGTCAAACCTCATAAAACACCAGTGGCAGCCCACAAAACTAATGTTGCCTCCACAGGTCCTCCTTACAGGTCGTTTAAATCTTCTCAAGAAAGGAACAAACTTGAAGATCTTACCAGACAATGTCCCCTGCACAAGAAACCACATTCTCTACTAAAATGCAGAGCCTTCAGAGAGAAGTCCTTAGAGCACTGCAAAGAATTCCTCAAAGAAAACAACATCTGCTTCAGGTGCTGCACTACAACATCGCACTTCGCCAGGAACTGTAAGGTCAGTGTGACATGCACAGAATGCGGTTGTACAGAAAACACCACGGCTTTACACCCTGGACCACCCTCTCAAGCATCATCCCAAGGAGAGGGGCATGACAGAAAGCAGATAGACACTGACAGACACCCCAGCAGTCACTTTTCAGTGTACAGAGATCTGTAAGGGACTTGCAGGAGGGAAGTCCTGCTCAAAAATCTGCCTTGTCAGAGTTAATCCGGTCGGTCACCGAGATACGGCGATCAAGGTATATGCAATCTTAGATGATCAAAGCAACAGGTCTTTATCTAAATCCACCTTCTTCGACACCTTCAACATCTCTCTACGGACACGTGCAGGTACCGTTGAGACGGCGGGGAGAAAGACAACTGGGTACAAGGTAGAGTCCATAGATGGTCATACCTGCTTGTTCTGCCAACCATACAGGTGTGCAATCAAATTCCTGACAACCGGTCTGAGATACCTACACCAGAGGTAGCAGCATACCACCCCACCTGAGGCGTATAGCTCACTTGATACTGGAACTGGACCCAGAAGCCCCAATAGTCTTACTCCTTGGAAGAGACATATTACGCGTTAACAAGGCTAGAGGACAGATTAACGGCCCCCCTAAACGCTTTATACGCCCAGAGATTGACCTAGGATGGGTCATCATAGGAGACGTCTGTCTAGGAGGAGCACAACAGTATGCTCACCAACACGCTTGAAAATGGACGTCCTTCTCTATTCCAGCCATGTCAGAGTAGTTTCCTGATAAAAGAATTGCCACACAACGCTCCCGTGCCTTGTCCTTTCGTGGATCCCTCCTGTGAAGACCACGCCTGTCCAGGGTCGCAATGTCCTTAGAATACAGGCTGTTCTTGGATATCATGGATCAAGGAATAGTAAAAGACAAGTCAAAAAGCTGGGTCGCACCTTTTAAACACCAGAGACGACGCTTACCTAACAAAGAACTTGTTGATTTATTTCCCTCAAACACAAACTTCAGAGGACACCAGAGACGAAAGAACATTTCTTTACCTTCATGGAAAGAATATTCCAGAACAACCACGCAGAAATTGCACCCATGCTCCAAGACTCAGAGGAGTGTTGGTACTTACCCATATTCGGTGTGTATCATCCTAAGAAACCAGGACAGATAAGAGTAGTATTCGACTCAAGTGCCAAGTGCGAAGGAGTCTTGCTAAACAACGTATTACTGTCTGGTCCAGACCTCAACAACAGACTTCAGAAGGTACTTTTATGCTTCCGCAGAGATTCCGTAGCATTTATGGCCGACATACAATAGATGTTCCACTGCTTCCTTGTCAAGGAAGAACACAGAAACTACTTGAGGTTCTTCTGGTACCGCAACAACGACCCCAATGGGGACATTGTAGAATATTGAATGAGAGTGCACATTTTCGGAAATAGTCCTTCCCCTGCAGTTGCTATCTACGGTCTCAGACATTCAGCCCGATAGGATGAAGCAAAGTATAGAATGGATGTCAGAAATCTTTTTCCACAAAGGACCTATGTGGACGACTGCTTGAAATCTACACCCATGAACGAGACCGCAATCAGTCTCCTGAAAAGAGCTCACTCTATCTCGCTCTATCTAATTTGAGGTTGCACAAAATCGCCTCCAACAGTCGAGAGTTAATGGAGGCCTCAGTCTTACAAGTCGACATTACCCGAGAGCCAAAAGCCCTGCAAAGGTTGGCACCACTGCAAACATGCCTTTACCGCTCCTAATTTGGAAAAGTCCAAGAACATAATAATTTGCACTATACAACGTGAATGTTATGCTGAAGAAATAGACTGCCTCAGCAAAGGCCAAACAGTCATCAAGGATAGCGCTTTGAAGAAGCTTGATACCTTCATTGACCAAGACGGGTTGCTAAGAATAGGAGTTCGTCTTCAAGAAGCCAAAGTGGAATTTGTGGAGAAACATCCTGTAATAATTCCCAGACATCATCATGTCACGACTCTGCTCGTGCGACAACACCACGTTGTGGTGAAACATCAAGGGCGATTGTTTACCGAAGGGAATCAATGAGCTGCCGGACTATGGATGGTTGGAGCTAAGAGGTGTGTGAGCAAGCTCATCTTCAACTGCGTTACCTGTCGCAAACTTTGTGGCATGTTCCAGAACCCAAAGATGGACAGTCTTCCAACTGTGAGGCTCAGTACAGATCCTCCTTTCACCAACATTGGTCTGGATGTATTTGGTCCTTGGCCAGTAGCTACACGGCACATTAGAGGTATTCACGCCAGCGCAAAACACTGGGCAGTCATGTTTACTTGTATGTCCAGCAGAGCTGTCCATATACAAGCGATCGAATCCTTGGACACTTCAACGCTTTATTGCCATCAGAGGACCCGTGAAGCATATTCGTTTGGACAGAGGCAAGAACTTTGTCGGGGCAGTGAGAGAACTTCAAATTCCTTCCAACTTGGACACTACCAATGTGGAAAGATACTTGAATGAGCAAGGATGCACCTGGACCTTTAGTCCTAAGTGTTAATCCGAGAAGTATTTGTTTTCAGCGGAAAACAGCTACCTGAAGTATTTTTTGCAATGTTATATGGTATAGTTTCTATACAGGGTGAAGCCATCATGTGGAAAAACTAGGGCAACAAAAAGGTGGTAAGGTTGGGAGATCCCAAATACCACACACACCACAAAGGAAGTGAGTAGTAAAATACCAGGGCATAAAACTTATGAACCACAGGATGATAATAGCCACTGGATCTCATGTCATAAAAAGTGAATAACGTGAGTAAACATTTTACAATTTCACACAAAACAACAAATAATAATTAGCAATGTTTTGTTAATGGTACAATATTTTTTGGAACATTTTTAAAACCTTTTTCTTTCAAAATTACATGCACATTTTAGCATTGTTACCAACAATAACAAAAAGTATCACGGAAAAAAATAAATAAATAAATCTACTGGTTTCAGTTATGGAAGAAGGCATGGACTCTTAAAAAAGAACAAATCCACCATCAACCCCAAACCATAGTGATTCACCATGTGAACTCGAAGTGTTAGTTATATTTTTGCACCGGAATGGGAAATGTTAGGTGGCAACCGAATTAGATCACATCAGAGAAGACCGATTATACCAAAGCCGAGTCATGTCTGCACCTATTCGTGTGTGGGAGACAGTCATGCAAAAACATGCGAGTCATGCAAAATTTGTGACTTTACATGGCTGCTGTCATCATACACTGAAAGAAAACACAGGTTTGCCTATCAGTCATATGGAAAAAAGAAGGCCTTGCATGTTATAAAAAACAAACAAAAAAACCCATGGAAGTCTCAGAGATATGTGTTATAATGAATATACCAAGAGCTACTATATACTATACACTGTAAAGTGATACTCCCGTAGAGATCTGTATAGTTCGGTAGCAGCAGAGAGTTTTTAGCATCACTAATTGATTTCTCTATACATGATACACTTATCCCATGGTTGGAACTTGTGCAATTTATTCATATATTGAGATCTGAGAAAACAGGATTTTTTAAAATATATCTAAATATAAAAATATATTAGCATGAATGAAATGTACTGTTTTTCTACTACTTCATAACTGAATCATATCTAACACAATGTCATGGTTCATAGAGTATTTTGAAACAAACAATGCAAATTCAGAAACCAGGGGCAGTTTTGTTATAGAAACCAAATTCCATTATAATTTAACTCCAGAGGAGGAGGAATGGAATTTGCATTAGAATATCTCTACTTATCCTTAAAACCACCAAAAATAGAATGCATTCACCTGTTTATGCGAATGAATTCTGTGTTTGGTCAAACTAACAAAATTAATATCAATACAGAAAACGGCCTATGTGTTATATCCGCATTTAAAAAAAGGTCAGGGTGGTTAAGAATTCAAAACAATATTTAAGTCAACAATATTTACCAACATGCATGTGGTCCGGAAAATTTCGGTAGCAGCACAGCGACCAACAAACCAGAGCTGGCATGAGCACTGAAAGGTGATTAATAGTGATATAATGGCATAAACTGTCAGCCTTTGCTATGACGGTGGATGATTTTAAAAATAAATAAATACAAAAATAAAAAAGGAAAAAATCCCTGTAGACAATGTTCAGAAAGTGGAGCAGTTATGACTAAAAAGGTGTGGTTGCAATTTAAAGAGGTAAAGTTTCACAATTGCAATTTTAAGAAGCATAACCCATACTAGAGTATACTTCATATATGTAAGGCTAAGAGGCTAAGTTTATTTAGCTTGGACAACATACATAAGCACCTAAATTATTTTTAGACAAAAAATGCGGTAATCTATACAACTAGAACATTTTTTTCAATTTAAGTGTGGAAATTGCACAAAAAAAAAAAGAGTAATTTTTACTTACTGTAAATTCCTTTTTCCTTAGTATAGTGTCAGTACCACGGGGTGTTGCTCTTCCTAGGGACAAGGACCTAGAAACGAAGAGGTTAAGATCCCCCTTAACCCCTCCTACTCCCCACTATAAGAGCCCCGGCAGCCCCAATACCTCCAGAAAATACCAAGAAACACAAGATAACGTGCAAAAATATTATTTAATACAAAACGTACAGGGAGGGAAACATGTACTGACACTATACTAAGGAAAAAGGAATTTACAGTAAGTAAAAATTACTCTTTTTCCTGTCATATAGTGTCAGTACCACGGGGATATAGCAAGATGCCCCCTCTGGGTGGGGAACATAATCATGAGGTAACCGCCTGGAGCACCTTACGCCCGAAATCCGCATCGGAGGAGGAGAAGATGTCTAGCCGGTAATGCTTGATAAACGTGTGAAAAGAAGACCAAGTGGCTGCTTTGCATATTTCCTCCGGGGATGCAGAAGATCTTTCAGCCCAGGACGTAGCCATAGCTCTAGTGGAGTGGGCAGTAACGTGCGAAGACAGAGTCCGACCGCTGAGGGTGTAGGCTAAGCGAATAGCGTCTGAGAGCCATCGGGATATCGTGCGCTTGGAGGACGCCTGGCCTGCGGATTTACCAAAATAATTGACGAATAATTGATCCGTAGAGCGGAAAGGGGCAGAGCGGTCTAAATAAATACGAAGAGCTCTGCGGACGTCTAGAGTGTGCCAGAGCGTTTCTTCCGGAGTAGCAGGAGAAGGGAAGAAGGAAGGTAGAATCAATGGCTGATTGACATTAAAGTCAGAGATGACTTTAGGCAAAAAAGAAGGTTTAACGTATAAAACAACTTTATCTTGGTGGAAAATAGTAAATCCCGGAGCCGCGGAAAGAGCTTGAAGCTCACTGATCCTCCTTGCCGAGGTAATGGCGACCAAAAAAACCGTCTTGAGAGACAAAAACTTGAGAGACACCTCGTCTGAAGGTTCGAACGGTGCGGAGCAGAGAGCTTGAAGGACCACTGACAAATCCCAGGAAGGAAAATGTGAACGTCTGGGTGGCCGTTGAATTGTGACTGCCTTAAAGAACCTCCTGACGAGAAGCTGAGAAGCCAATTCAGACAGAAGAAAATGACTCAGGGCTGAAACCTGTCCTTTAAGGGTCGAGACAGTGAGACCCGCCGAGAACCCTTCCTGCAAAAAGTCCAGAACGGAAGTAGTGGAAGGAGAGTAGAAATTCAAATTTCTTGAGACGCACCAGTGAAGAAATCTCTTCCAGACTCGAAGATAGATAGCAGATGTAGATCCTCTTACTGAATTTAGGAGAACCTCCGTCATAGAATTGGAAATGCCTCTGCCCCGGAGAATCATCCTTGCAGCAGCCAGGCCGTCAACCGGAATCGCAGAAGAACATCCCTGGAGAGGTTCCTGTTTTCCAGAAGATGGGAGGATACTGGTAGTTCCCATACTGCAATCGCCAGGTTGAGCAGCTCCGAAAACCAACTCCGATTCGGCCAATAAGGGAGAACGGCCAATACCCTGGCTTCGTCTACTCGAATTTTTTGGAGGATCCGAGGAATCATGGCTACTGGAGGAAACACATAAGCCATCTTGAAAGACCAAACAACCGACATACCGTCTAGCAGGGGAGGATTGTCTTGCCTGTAAAGGGAAGCAAAAATCGGCACTTTCCTGTTCTGTCTGGTCGCCATCAGGTCTATATCTGGCAGGCCGAACTTTTGAACCAGGAGAGAGAAGATGCCCTTGTTCAAGGACCAGTTCGCTTGGGAGCACCGAGCTCTGCTGAGGTCGTCCGCCAGGCCGTTGTCCACTCCCCTGATATGTGTAGCCGCTAAATCCTGTAGATTTCTCTGGGCCCAGAGCATGAGCTCGTCTGACAGGTTCTGGAGTATTGGAATGCGGGTGCCGCCCTGCCTGTTTATATAAGAGACCGTGGTGGCATTGTCGGACTGGATTCTCACAGCTTTCCCCCGTAATCTTGGACCGAAGGTCTTGAGTGCCAGGAACACAGCTTTCAGTTCCCGAAAGTTTGATGATTGGGCTTGATCGATTAAGGACCAGCTGCCCTGACTGCAGAGGTCGAGAAGATGAGCTCCCCAGCCTACCTTGGAGGCATCCGTGGTGAGGGTGACCCAATGACATGGTAGAAAAGATCGCCCTTGGGTGAGGCGCCCCTTCGCTTTCCACCAATTCAGCCGAAGTAAGACTTCCCTGGATACCGTGAAGGTAACATCCAGATCTTCCGGTCTCCTGGACCACTGTTGTAGGATGTCCCATTGAAGGGGTCTCAACTGTGCCTTGGACCAGCTTACTGCCGGAATACACGCTGTAAGGCTGCCCAGGATACTCATAGCCGACCTGAAGGGAAGGGTTGGATTTTGTTGCAGCAAGGAAACCTGATTCTTTATCTTTTTCCTCTGGAGCGCGGGAGATAAAGTCTTGAAGAGACGGAATCCACTATGAGCCCCAGAAACTGGATCTTCGTAGTTGGAATGAGGTTGGACTTTTTGTGATTTATGATCCAGCCGTGTTCCCCCAAACATCGGGTCGTAAAGCTGAGATGTGCCCGGAGCTCCTGAGAAGAACTTGCTTTTAGCAGCCAATCGTCTAGATAAGGGACGACTGTGACCCCCTCTTTCCGTAAAGCCGCTGCAATAGGAGTTAAAAGCTTTGTGAAGATCCGAGGAGCTGACGACAGGCCAAAAGGGAGAGCAGTAAACTGGAAATGACGAACTCTTGTCCCGACTCTTATGGCAAATCTGAGATATCTTCTTGAGGCGATGGCGATAGGCACATGGAGATAGGCATCTTTTAGGTCTAATGTAACCATAAAGTCCCCTTGTTCCAACAGGCGGGTAACCGAGAGAATGGATTCCATTCTGAAGTGATGGTAAGGAATACACGCATTGACTCTCTTTAAATCCAGAATCGGACGGAAGGACCCATCCGGTTTTGAGACCAGGAAGAGACGGGAATAAACTCCCTGAAACTCCTGATTCTTTGGAACAGGCTCTATGACACCCTTTTTTAGAAGGGTAAGGCTTTCGGAAAACAGTGCTGAGTTCTTCACCTGAGAGGGGTAAAACGAAATCAGGAACAGAGGACGAGGAATTCTGGAAAACTTTATCCTGTACCCGTCCGCAATGATTCTGAGGACCCAGGAACTGTTTGTGGTTTGTTTCCATTTTGGTAGGAACCATTGCAGACGACCTCCAACACCGTCAGAACTTCCTACCCTCTGGTTTCTTAGGGAGTTCCTGAAATTTTTTCTCGTGTTGTTTACGAAAGGCCTGAGTCTTGAAAACCGGTTGAAAAGGCCTGGAAGGTCTATACTGGAATCGTTTGTTCCATCTGCTTTTCCTATCCTGAGGAAGTGCCTTTTTAGTATCAGACATGTGTTTGATTAGTTCCTCCAAGGAAGAACCGAATAGTTTTGTTCTTTCAAAGGGCAGATCGCATAGAGTAGATTTGGAGGCAGTATCCGCTGCCCAGGAACGAAGCCATAATGCCCTTCTGGCAACGGAAGACAAACCCATGTTACGGGCTGAAAGCTTAAGGCCCTCTTCTGCAGCTTCCAGCAGGAAGCTATTAGCCAGTCTCAGGTTCTTAAATAGTTTAGACAAACCTTCATCCATAGATTCTGAGAGACTGTCCTCTAAGGACTGCAACCAGACACCTTGTGCTTTAGCCACCGATGCGCTAGACAACGCCACTTTACACTGGAACCCAGATGATTGGTAAATCCGTCTGCAAGACGTTTCTGCCCTCTTATCCATAGGATCCTTAAGACCAGACACTTCACTAATGGGAATGGTCGTACGTTTGGAAAGCTGGGCTATCTGGACGTCTACTTTAGGGATATCTTCCCATTTTTCATCGCCTTGAAGGCAAAAAAGCTGCTTAGAGTGCTTAGATATAAAGGCTCTTTTGCCTGGATTATGCCACTCTCTAAACATGAGATTCTGCATGTGAGATAACATAGGCAACCCTTTAGGGTGCGCCGACAGGTCTGAATCCTGAAAAAGCCGTGAGACTTGCTTAACAAATTTACGCAGCTCCTGTGGAGGAAAATTGGTCTCATCCTCTGACTCTTCACTAGATGAAGCCGAATAGGATGAGCTAGAAACCTCTCCAGAGGACAAATCAGACTGAGGGGATGAAACCCTCTTCCGTTTGTGGGATTTAGGTTTAACGGGTTCCACAGGTGTAGCTGCTGCTGCTTTAAACGTTTCAAACGTTTGTGCCAGGTTGTCCTGGAACCAACCTAAAAAAGACTGCATGTCCTTTTGTTTTTCTTTTGCCAAACTCTCAGCGGAGCAGGCATTGCAAAATTTCTTCTTACAACCATCCGGCAACGGAGTGGCACATTCAGGGCACGATAAATGTTTGGTTTTAACCACAGCCTTTTTTGGAGCAGGTGTAAGAGATTTCTCTTTATCCGGCTTATCTGGTGAAACCGGACCAGACATCTAATATAAAACAACAAAAAAAAAAGAAAATATTTAGTAGAAAAAATACAGGGCAGAGGATTTGACGGGGTAAGAAAAACCAAATCCTACCTTACAACTCCTCAATCCGTGTGGGGGGGCTGGTGACACGGAAATCCCAGTGTTGACGAGCTCCTCTGCTGTCAGACTGGGCAGCACAGCTTTATATATGCGAAAACCAGTTAGTTTTCGCGCCCTGAACAGAGAAAACTGATTCACGCATGCTCAATAGCGTGTCAGTATTCTTGGTGGAACGCAGCGCCCTCTGGCGTGCGTTCCACCGCTGTGCGCATGCTCCAAATATTTTGCCGGCATAAGAGCGCGGCGTTCAAAAGCTCCGTAACGTCCGCCGATGCGGACGTTACTCCTCGCTCTGCTCACCACCCGGGGAGCAATCGGAGGGAACCCCCGGACACAACCCGTGTGCCCCACCAACGAAAAAGAAAAAAGGTCCGTCCCTGACAAGGGACAAGGAAGAACTGGAGGTATTGGGGCTGCCGGGGCTCTTATAGTGGGGAGTAGGAGGGGTTAAGGGGGATCTTAACCTCTTCGTTTCTAGGTCCTTGTCCCTAGGAAGAGCAACACCCCGTGGTACTGACACTATATGACAGGAAAACGATGCTTTAATTTAAGTCCCAGGCAGGCGCCCCTGTTGGCATGGCGCCCTGTGCGGTCGCACACCCCTAAGGCCGGCCCTGGCTAGACTGATCTCACCAACTGGTCTGTTAACACGATGGAGGACTGTCCTGTGTTGGTACAGCTTCCACAGTTAATTCCTGCCCAGCATCACCCATCCTTACAAAGCGGGAGACCAAGTTATGACATCATATCTCAGCACTCGGCAGTAAGAACAGCGGAACAGAGAGGACAGGGGGTGGATCTGCCCTGGTTTAGGCCTAGGTCGGCACCCAAGGTAAATGTCACTATACTAACTCCTGCCAATTATTAATAATAATTAGATTATCAGATTAAAAATAAATCTTCAAAAATATTGTGCTGTGATTTTTTAATCTGGTTCTATTTTTTGCATAATATGTCTTTATAACATGACGTCTCTGGGAAGTAATAGAAAGGCTCACTCAGCCAGACACACTGACTAGTGAACGTCTATGGAGGAGCTAACATCATTAGCATTGACCACCAGCTAAGGCTGTGTTTGAGTAGGAAAAGTTACCCAAAATATCATATGCATACCTGCTTCTCCGGGTCAACACCTGAATCCTCCTGGTCGTGGGAGCGGGGTCCTGACACGCCCCACTCCCTTCCTTTTCCCCTTTCAATGGGGGACGCCCAATGACGTCAGTGGAAAATACTGGCTGCCTTCAGCAAGGGTAGGCTTTATGTAGCCGGAGCCCACAAATTCCCAAGTATGATCATATGACTCCTAGGTGTGCAGATACATTTATTGGAACAAAACTAGTCTTTTGTTAAAGCTAAACTTCCTTAATGTATACGGCACTGTATTTTATGCTCAAGGAGAAGAGATTTTCCAAGGGAAATCCCTTGCCCTACATAGGAAATTAAAACCTATACAATGCAGAATAGTCCACCTAGAGCATACATAGACACATCAATAGTCACTGTGAGACTCTTGAAATTGCAAAAAACCTGAAAGTCCCCAGGTGTCAACAAAGGGGCAACCTGAAAGTAGCATGCTTGGTCATCCATCCAAATGTAGGCATCCATCAGAAAATGCTTGATCAGGGCCCCATTAACTTTAAAAATGGCGGTTACTTGTTTTTGCCATTTGCCTCCATTTCTTAAAGGGTAATTTGTGTAGCCTATGTAAAGGCTTTGTGAATGTGACCACTGCGCAGCTAAAGTAGTACCTAAATAAACACATTATCACTCCAGTTATGGTTATTAAACAGTGCTTGGTAAACAAAAAAGCTGGCATATTCTACATCTACTGTGAACTACATATTATGTTACTTTGTGTGTGCAACAGCATGAGGAAAACTCATTTGCACTAAGACATTTGCATATGGTATCCGTGTTACCTCAGCATCATTTTTTGAGTGTTGTAAATATTTAACTTGATTTCACCAAAGGTAGGTTTTTCGCCTACTAAATGAGCTTTATAGTTTTTTTTCTGGTTTGTCATGACAGAGATTCCAGTTTCCATATCACTATTTATTTTTCAAAAATTGCAGCCATTGAGCCTTATTTCCGTTGGTAATAACAAAATAAAGGACACAATGAACTGTTCCACTAGAAGTCAATCCATAAGATTCTATGTGAATTATATATTTTCAGAAATGGTGGAATGGTTTTCTACCTGTTGCTGAGGGGTATAAATAGGAACTAGGGGGTCCCAGCTGGGATAGCGGGTGGTGAGCTAATTTTACAGGGTGTTACAGGAGCCTCCATGCCCTGTGCTCCTGGAGGGGCCTGTGGGCCAATCACCTCCCTAGACTATGGGCCCTGGCCTTGGAATGGGTTCTGTTTCTTGGGAGGTGTTACAAGGGGTCCATTGGAACTACTTCTTGCCCCTGGTACAGAGTG
Organism: Spea multiplicata; assembly: GCA_009364415.1. Classification (NCBI taxonomy): domain Eukaryota; kingdom Metazoa; phylum Chordata; class Amphibia; order Anura; family Pelobatidae; genus Spea; species Spea multiplicata. Next base: position 33,839 of record VKOC01026260.1, read on the forward strand.
CCACTTTTTCTCAATTACTAGAGGCTCTAAACATTGTGGACACCAGACACAGATTTGGGGTTACCTGCATTTTGCATTTATACATCCTAGCAAAATCTCCCACTTTTCATCTATACATCTAACATCATATTGTGAGGTTGCATATGGTTAAAATTGACACTTCTCAAAGTACATAACAATCGCGAACGTTTAAAGTGAGATCAAAAAACTAAAGTAAAAATACTTGAGTTTATATTGTATATTGTTTCCTGAAGTTTATTATACATTTAAAAAAAATACAAACTACGCAGTTGTTTTGTTCTATCTCTAGAAACCTAGGTAAGGGTTCATGGCTTACATATTAACTTTTAGGTAGATTAAAATAAACTCAATACAGCTTGGTCATTTGTTGCAAAAAAATCTCATATATCTACCGTTTGGTAAACAACTATCCTGTGTAAACAGAAAAGCAATGTCACGAAGCCCTTTGCACTGACTTTGACCTGTGGTACTGATATTACACCTGACTGGGAGTCACACAGGTAACAGCTCAGCACATTCACCTCTCCGTCGTTCTCTGCCGGTAGTAGCGCGCAGACGCGGTACATCCTCTTATAAAATTACAAGGGAGCCAATCAGAGCGCAGATGGGTGGGGATGCCGTGCCCTCTTCTACCGGATACCTAAGGCAGCCATCTTTGTTCTGGCATGAAGTTCCCTAAGTTGGCGTGTTTGCGCGGGTTGTGGCAGTTTGCCAGCGTAATTTGTGAACCTTTATTCATTTCTTAAAGTAGGTCATTGAAGCAGAGTAGCGTGAATAGGGGAGGGGTGTTCATTTGCATTCGAGCAGCAGCAGCCGCCGCCGCTAGGGGGTACGGGAAGTGCATCCTCTGTCATACAGTATGGGAGAGCAGTAGTTATGAATGCTTACAGGCCCGTTTTATGCTGACAGGAGATGAACAGCCGTAGTCCCTTCTTTGCAGCCATGACAGGACCAGACTGCTCCTTGGCGCAGCCTATGCCATGTAAACGCTTAAATATTAACCTAAATGTAAATACAGTACAAGAAATGCTGTAGCAATTACGGAAGGAGTTAATGCTGCCCGTGAGTAAACTACTCATTACCGAGACAGAGAAATCTGCTAAGACTGCTGTGCTTTATGGTGCCTGTCTACGTGGGGATAGAAGGTCTGTGGCAATAATCCTCATATGTCAAACATGTTCGCTGATTTACTGCTCCGTTTGTAAAACATCTGAACTGAACCGATATTTTTACATTTTAATCAAATTGCCCAACCACATACAAAAATTGAGAAATGCAGACACTGTACCAGCCCCTGCCTGGTGTATTTTTGGCGGGTTACTTCAGCACTACGTGATACAGCCTCCTTGTATGCTTGTGAAATTCTCAAAAATTATGATAAAACTTTAGTGGATGATTTAATTGGTCACATATGCACTACATGCTAAAATGTGGCAAATACCAATTTTTAAGATATGTACAAAATAATTACAATTTGCCATAATTTTATGAAATTATTAGTAGTTTAGTTTTTACTAGACTTGTGCATTTGGTTTTTCTACGAATTGGAAATGTAACAAAATTTGCCAGAAAAACAAGGCCAGACCCCCACAAAATGGCCGAAAACAAAGCAATAAAGCTACCAATTTTCTCCCCAGAAATTCAGGGGCTCTTTTCCAGACACTCTCTCACACTCTCTGAATGTCTCCCTGTTTTCTCTGCTTTCGTTTCTTGCATATTCTTGCTGCTCATCTTCTTGTACTTACCTCTTTTGTTTTCTTTCTATTCTATTTATTCTTTGCAGCCGCATCTCCACAGACATAACCTCCTGGTGAACATCCGCCGAAATTACATCTGCTCCCCTGATTGAAAGGTTAGGGTAAAGGACATCACTGGAAGCTCCTCCATTTTGCCCAAAGATATCCCTATGTAAACTTCCGCCAAAATGGCAGAGCTTCTAGTGACGTCCTCTCCCTAATTGGATAATTGGACACAGAAGTGGTAGGCAGAGAGCATGAGAGAGAGTGAATGATAAGAGCATCAGAGAGTGAGTGAGAATAAATATGGGCGTCAGACAACTAATTTAATTATTGAAATTGACTCCGATTTTGTCCGAAACGAAAGGGTATGAAACAGCATTCATTGCCCAAAAAACGAATGTGTCAAAAACAAACTGAAAAAATTAGACTGAATTATTTTTGACCCATAAACATAAATGTCTAGTTTTTACTTCAGTCTAAATTTTCCACATTTTCTTTCATATTAGCAGACCGTTATTTTAAATGTGAAATTAATAGAATCAATCCTTTATGTTAATGGGATACAAGAAAGTAAGGTAAATTGGTTCACTTTTCCATCTGAGCAAATTAGGTATAGGTTCAAAATGTACAAATGTCTCTATTCAAGTAACCTTTTTAATGATATTCTAATTTAAAATTTTAACATAGCTGCCTTAGTGAAGGACTATCATTGATTTGTTCCTGTACAGCAGATGCAAGAATATCTAGGTTCCTAGACCTAGGGGGAAAAAAAGGATTCACCTTTTTTTCCCCCTGATGTTATAGTGAAATGCGTAGGGACATGGAGTAAAAGTACTGTTGAATTGGAAACTGGTTTATTTTTGGCCAATGGTCACCATTTTTCTTGTCATAACTTTCACAACAGAAGAATAATATATTCTATGACAGGAGTGTCCAAGTTTTTTCTGCAGTGGGCCACTTCATCAGAATTGTATACGTGCGCGGGCCGCACTCATTTTTCACTGTGAGAAAATATGGCCTTTAATAAAATATGCAGATTAAAATAAAGTAAATGACACAAAACCTTTACTTTTCCTCTCACTGATTTCTGGGCCTAGAAAGTGTTGTGACTGCAAATTCAGGATAATTAAAAATGAAATAGTTCTATTTATTCTAGGGATGCACCAAAATGAAACTTCTGGACCAAAACATTCACTTAGCCAAAACCGAAAATGACCCCCCACCTTTAAAAATAGTAAAATAAACTCACATTTTTAATAAACGTAGGTAACACACCACAATTGGACAAAAAAAAAAAAGCAAATGGCTTGGCATGATAGGAGTGTGATTGTTAAAAGCAATCACACTCCTATCATACCCAGGCAATGAGTAAATGCGGGTACCTAGGCATGATGGGACTGTGATTGCTATTAGCAATCACACTCCTATCATAACCAGGTCAGCCAGTACATGCTGGTACAGGGTGGCTGTAACTGATGTACAGACCCCATATTGCTGGCAGCATTAATACACAAGGGGGCAGCTAGCTAGGTTTCAGCATGTACTGGCTGACTTGGCATGATAGGAGTGTGATTGCTAACAGCAATCACAGTCACATCATGCCTAGGCTCCAGCACTTACACATTCAGCCAGTAAGTGTGTGAACCTAGGCATGATGGGACTGTGATTGCTGTTAGCAATCACACTCCTATCATGCCAAGTCAGCCAGTACATGCTGGCACAGGATGGCTGTAAGTGATGTGCAGACCCCATACTGCTGGCATCATCAATACACAAGGGGGGAAGCTAGCTAGGTTTCAGCATGTACTGGCTGACTTGGCATGATAGGAATATTATTGCTAACAGCAATCACAGTCCCATCATGCCTAGGTTCCAGCACTTACACATCCATGCTATCACACACACACTCATTCATTCATATACTCATTCATTCACAGATTCATTCCCTCAATCACGCATACTCATTCAAACA
>VKOC01026261.1:0-10570 GCA_009364415.1 Spea multiplicata
AACTAAGCATTATCCATGCTGTCTCTCCCACAACACAAGGACTATCTGAATGAGACTACTATTATGTTTTGGACTGTATTGGTTATTTATATTGTATAGTATTCATGTTTATATTGTATATTTCAAAAGCTGACCTAACATTGCAGATCATTAAGGGGATGAGGCAGCTTGCAGCTCATTGAAATTGTCCAGTTTTATTGCAGCCCCATTTCAATACTGCTTCGTTCTTGCTGCAGAAGGGGAAAAAAAGATTTAATCAAACTTGAAATTCTATCCTGCCAACATCTTTTTTAAGTTGTCCCATATGTGCTCACTTCTAAGTACAAATGAAAAAAAAATCAGTTAGTGGAGATCCTTCAAACCAGAGTACAGGGGTCCTGTCAAACCTCCTCTGTCACAGAGGCCAGCATTAGGCGAACACCAAATACCAAGAGAATTTACACTAATCCCTATATGTTTGCCAAGTAAAATCACCTGGGATATTTCTTGATCTACAATTTTTGTCTTTTCCAAAAGTGACACTCAAAATTTATATTATCGCAGTGTTCATTACAAATAATATAGCAGTAAATGTAACGTGTTTACAGTGACAGACTACAAACGCTCACATAGACTTGTTGACTCAAGATACAGAGAGAAAAGAGAGAGTGTGTAAGAGAGAATTGGGTAATTGTTGAAACGTCCAGGTTTGAAATATGCAACTAGTCTTTGAGAAACCTCAGCAAAGCAACCTGTGCTATGGGTGGGATAAATCAGCTATTGGACAAACCCATACAAACTAAGACAAAGCCTGATCCTATTAGTCAGGACATAGCTGAGGTTGTTGGAGCTAATTCAGAGTTTTTGCCGGCTTTAAACAGAATGTGATTTTATATTTTAGTGCTAATATGTTTCATAGCAAAGTTTGTACATTATTTTGGTGATACAATAAGCATTGAAGTTGGATGTCTTACAAAGGGACATAGATCAATTCATGACCTGAAATACAGTTCCCATTCATTCTGTATTGAGCCTGCCTATACAAAAACTCATTAAGTTCACCATTAATTATTTTGGGTGGCCAGAGGTTTGAAACAGACACATGCACAATCCCTGTTATTTTATTTTCATCATATAATAGGGTCAGCTCTTCCTCTGTAAGAGGGGTTCTTTTATAAAATATAGAAGCCATCAATGTCTATTTCGGAGCACATTAATGTTTGTACAACTCCTTACCATATCTTTATTTTTATATAAAAAAAAGTATAGTATATGTTTCTGTTAGGATCATGCATGGTAAGATTTGGTGGAAATTCAAAAGTATTTGATAATCCGCTTACTAGCAGATAGCTCATAATTTTTTATTTTAGCACTTTTTCACATTTGTGATTAGTAAATATTTTCAATATAATTTTCATGAAGGCTTTCCAGTAAGATTAAATTTATGATCTTTTTTTTTTTTTTGTTATTTAAATTATTCTTTATTGCGTTTCTTATACAAACCATTTAAATTCAAAAAAGAAAAGAAAAAACAATTATAATACATCAAAGGATAAAAAGGAAAAACAGTGAGAGTGAATTATACAGTACAAAAAAAGTACTCTATTGCTTATGTTACTTATTATCCTCAGAAACACAAAAAAAAAACAAAAAAAAAAAACATATACTACAAAAAACATCAAACATCCGAGGTGAAGCTGGGAAGAGGGGTATTATGAGGCGGGAACCATTGAGTATTACATGCTGGATAGACTTATACTGTTGACTTTTTGAAGACAAATGTCCCAAATTTGAGTTTTTTTGAAAGACATATTATTTGTACGCGATACTTCCCTCTCCATTGCAAACTGAAACTTAATTTGGTTTAGCACTTGGGGCAGATTAAAGTGTCTATTTTGTTTCCACTCTTTAGCTATTAATCTCTTAACTGCTATACAGGTGTGAATGGTTATATTCATCTGAGTTTGCGATAAAGGGGGCCATCCTAAATGCAATATTAAAGATGACGGAGTATCTGGAATTGTAATATTATCTATTTTCTTTAAAAGAGAAAGGACTTCCTTCCAGAGAGTATTAACTTTGTGGCAAGACCACCAAATATGAATATAAGTTCCAATGGATTGTTCGCATCGCCAGCATCTATTAGAATTCGATGGAAACATCCTAGAGATACGAGTTGGGACTAGATACCATTTATTTATGACCTTGTATTGTGTCTCCAGAAGGGAGAGATCGTGTACCCTAGATAGGCAGTTCTTAATCTCTTTTAACCAATCTCCAACGGGTATCGAGATATTTAGTTCTTTCTCCCAATCTGAGATTATTCTCATATTAGGGGTATTTCCTTCTTTTAACCTTATTATTTCTGCACATTTGGAGAAAAGTTTTGTTTGTATTGTTGGACTAAAGATTTGAGCAAGTTTCTTAAAATGTAAATCTTGTGTAGTTAGAACATGTTTGTTGATACAATTCTTTACACGTAGATAGTTAAAGATAGTTGGTTTTGTTAGTTTAAATTGATTTAGGATGGAAGGGAAGGGAATTATCTCTCCATGTGCCATTATGTCTGCTATTGTATTAACTCCCGCTTGTTGCCAATGGTCTAATGAGATATTGTCAATAAGTTCTTCCAGAATATTGAACTTTAATGTATCGATTAATACCCCATTTTTTTTTAATTTTTAACCATTCCGGTATGGTGTTCTCTAATACCATATTTTTGTTTTTGACCTTATTTACTATATCTTTATCTTTCAAAGCCCAAATAAGACTGTTTAGATTATTTATCTTACACGACTTACATTCTATCTTGTACCATACTCCTTGTCTGGAGGTTTCTTGGTAAGTTTTAGCAATATGATACAGTATACTGATTTCATAATGTTTTTTTACCTGTGGAAAGCTCAAGCCTCCATCCCTGGCCCGTGTACTCAACCTGTTTGCATTAATCCTGGGGATCTTCCCCTTCCAAACAAAATTTAAGAAAGACGTATGAATTATAGCGAGCCAGCATTGTGGGAATTTTAATGGTAGCATGCGAAATAGGTAGCTCCATTTTGGCATTAAATAAGAATTCAAAGCGTTTACTCGACCCCACCATGACAATTCAATTTTCCTCCATTCTTTAATAAAAGTATTTGACATTCTTAAAAGACGGAGAAAATTTATTTCCACTATATTGTTAATCTTCTCAGGGATAACAATCCCTAAATGCTCAAAGTCCTTTATTTTTAAATTTAAAGAGAATTGTTTGGATAGAATCTCTCTATCTTGAGCACTAATGTTCTTAGCTTGTACTATGGTTTTATCGAGATTGAGTTTATAATTCGACACGAAACTATATTTTTCCACTTCTATTAAAAGATGTTAGTTAGTTATCGTGATGATCACATCGTCCGCATAGAGTTATGATCCTTTTTGAAAGTCTAAATAATAAGAATTTATTTTGGTACTCAGAAAATGTATACTGATGTTAGTATATGTGATGTGAATTCTGTGCTTCTTAATCATGTGATTAAGCCAAAAAATTCTAGAGTCTTTGTATTTTATTACACGAGTTGCTAAAGGCTGCAAGCAGCCACGGCAGCATCCATACAGTCATTCTGCCATTTCCTCACTAATCACTCCAGGCTTTGCTGTAGAAATAGCACAGACGTCGGTTTCCTTAATTTCTTAGTGCTTCATGTTGCAGCCTGAGGAACAGGGCACATTTGTTACCATAGATTTAGGAGCCTGAGGGACTAATGGGGAACAGAGAACTGTGTATCACATCTTCACTGTTGTTCCCATAGCTACCGGTTGTATATGCGCATGTTCCTGTATGAACGAATATTTGTAAAGTGGTTAATGTTGAGGCTCACCAGACTGCATGGATGACTGAGGCTGGTATTTATACTTCAGCAAGAATCCATCTGGAACCATGATTCTGGAAATGGCTGCCTACACAGACTTTTCCATTAAAAATGTAATTTTAAATAACAATTGATTGTTTGTTATTCTTAACACAATGCGTGGTATGTACAAAATACAATTGTGATGCAAAATGTTAAAAAGGGAGGGATTATCGTAATGGAGGAGACGGTTTGCCTTAATGATTGCTTTAACTTCATGTCAAAGCATGTTTTGTCTCTTCCCTTTTCAAGTGTTCCCAAAGATGTCTAAGGTCTGATGATTCATGTAGGGAAGCCATGCAAATTAGCTCTCCTTGCTTTGGATTTCTGATACACCTGGCACAGCTTAGATGTGTATCTAGGATTGTTTTCTTGATGGAAAATTAACCTTCTCCCGCACAACTTTAAAACAAAAAGTGAAGGAGTGTCTCTGCAGAACAGAGTGGTGCTTTCCAGTTAGTCAAACTGAAACTGATCTTGGGCAAGTCACCAACTCCAGAAGAGGCAAATTATTCTCACACCTGAATGTGTTTTTCTTCAGAGAGGAGCCACCTTGAGCCTTCAATAAAATAAAAAATAAGACTACAGTCATATGGCACACAGGATACCTCTAGGGCCGTAATTCAGTGAGACTTTTGGAGAAGCAATGTTTGTTTTATTTAAACAATCATGGGCGGATCCAGAGACTATCCTCAAGAGGGCCACTAACACACACTCACAGACACACACATCCAGACACTCTCACTAACACACACATAGCGACAATACACACACACACACAGATGCTCAGCACTAATACACACACCCAGGCACTTACACCAGCATGACTAGACTCTCAGCACTAACACACTCAGACACTCACAGTAACACACACACACAGACTCCCACACAAATATACCAAGATAACTCAAACTAACATACCCTGACAAATACTAACATGCTCACACACTAACATACCAACATACCAAAAGACACACACACTAAGATACCCAGGCACTCACACTGACATACCCAAAGACACATGTTCATACACAAAATACCTCCACACACTCTAACATACACACAAAACACTATACTTTCACTGACATACACATCACGCACACTACCATACCCAAAGACACATGCTTACACATTAAAATAACCACACACTGACTTATAACCACACACACTTACATATCCAGACACACACTTACATACCCAAAGATACATGTTCACACACTAACAAACTCACACATAATAAAATACCCAGACATACACCCAGACACACCGACATGAGCTAATTTACAGAGACAGACACAGCTATATACATACATAGACACACATACAGGCAATTTAGTAATGATAAACCGGCCACACTAATATAATTAATATCAAGTGTTAACCATTAAAAGGCAAATACAACTAACATGTGTCGTAGGATGTTACCTTTCAATAGAAATATAATAGGGCATGAAAATGTATAAGCAAAATATATAAATAATATTTATATATATAAATATATATATATATATGTATATATATATATAAAACTACAATATGTTACCACTTGTGAATTCTCAACTAAAGTTAGTGGGTGATGGTGAACTCAGACTTTTGGTCCCTTTTGTGAATAATATATATATTAGACTTGTGTCTACGAATTCGTATTCAGGCGAACATGAAAACGAACATAAAGGGTACGTTTTCGTTGTTTAGCCCGAATAACGAACATACAAACATGGCGGCGGCAAAACGTATACGAAGACACACAACACGAAGAATCTTCGTGTTCGTCTTCATTTACTAATCTCCCTGTTCCCTTCCCCATCTAGCCTACCTTATATACGCTGCATCACAGAGATTAAAGGAGAGCTTTGGGTATGGTTCGCCATCTGGAGTTAAAGGACGTGCAAATGACTCTATTGGCCGCCTGCAGGGGCCTCCTCTGGCATCAACCGAGGCTACAATTCGCACAGGCACCAAAATTGGACAATGGAAGACTAGAAGACCATTGCCTGGTCTGATGAGTCTCGATTCCATCTGCAACATTCAGATGACAGGGTCAGACTTTGGCATAAACAACATGAAAGCATGGATCCACCCTGCCTTGTATCAATGGTTCGGGCAGGTGGTGGTGATGTAATGGTATGGGGGAGATTTTCTTGGCACACTTTGGGCCCCTTAGTACCATTTCAGCATCATTTAAACGCGACAGCCTACCTGAGTATTGTTGCTGACAATGTCCGTCTACTACTACTTCCTACCCAGCAGGATAATGCACCATGTCACAAAGCTCGCATCAGCTCAAACTGGTTTTTTGAACATGAAAATTAGTTCACTGTACTCCAATGGCTTCTACAGCCACCAGATCTCAATCCAATAGAGCACCTTTGGGATGTGGTGGAACATGGATGTGCAGCTGACAAATCTGCAGCAACAGCGTGATGCCATCATGTCCACATGGACCATAATCTCTGACACACACACACACACATACAAGCATACCTGGTCGCGGGGTCTTAGCATGCTATCTGTGATAGAAATGGAAGATTGGCCCACCACGTAAGATCTTTTTGGCGAGCTGCAGGGGAAGAAGCCCGAGAGCCGCCACAGGAGGAGTGATGGAGGCACACAGACCCATCTCTGTTTTTTATCTTGCTGATGGCTGAACCCCAGCAGAGTGGCCTACACCGAAACACTTACACCCTTCCCTCGCGGTTTTGCCCGCTTTCATGGGGACCAAACGATTGGGACTTACAGGGACCTGGAAACTTCTTGCCATGTCGTACGCATGGTTCACGTGAGCCACTATTATGTTTATTTTTTGTTTTTTTCTATTGCGTTTTCAGAGAGCTATTTTCCGCTGATCTCCGAGGGGGTTTGTGTTGAGATACATTATATGTGCTGGATATTTGATGTTTATTTGAGTTCTACTATTGGAGGAGTAATTTAGATATATTACGGTTATTTAGATCTATATTACAGAAACACGTTTTAAGGGTTTAATTGCAGAGGTTATGTACACTTTTGCCAGTATTTATCTCAGAGGCCAACACATAGCCCTACTTTCAGTTGCTGACTTTCTGAATTTAGTAAGAGTCTGTTGGTTTTGGGAGGGAATGTGAACGCTCCCCTGTACCCATTGTTGGATACATCCACCAGGTATCGTTGTACGCCTAACAACCAGCTGCGCTCTATACACAAATCTCTGGCGAGGCTGCATCTGGCTGATTGCTGGCGTTCCCTGCACCCAACAGGTGACAAATTTACATTCTAGTCCTCACCACACAACTGCTACTCACGATTAGACTACATATTCCTTTCCCAATCTCACCTTCACTTACAACAGACCATTACGATTTTGCAGATGACGTGGCCGGATCACTCCCCAGTGTCTATGACCTTAGAATTGCCATTGTACGGAGTTAGGGAGTGGACGTGGAGGCTTAATGATTCTTTTTTGCTAGATGTGAACCTTGTTGCCCAGACAGAGACGAAGTTACAAAGGTACTTTCAGGAAAATGATATGCAGGAGATGTCCCCTCTGGTTATTTGGGAGGCTCATAAGAGTGTGATACGGGGATTCTTCATTCAGCAGGGTACACAGAGGGAAAAAGCATTCACACAAGAGATTGCCAGGCTCACTACAGAGATCATGCACCTAGAAACTACACATAAGCAGACTCTGGCAGATGAGAGTTATAGATAACTGATGTCCCTATGGGGCAAGCTGTCTGAGATCTTGAATTCTCAGTTCTGGCAGGCCTCCCTTTATAAATGGGGATTGTTTCAAGAACACGGCAAAAATCTGTCAAAATGATAAATCCACTTAAAAGAAACACACATATTCATAAAATACGGACAGCCACGGGCGACGTGTCCCCATTCCCTTCTAAGATAGTGGAGGCATTTCATACTTATAATACATACAATATTGTACGATATATATAACTTAAATTTGCAAGGGCTACAGGGGGCTTAACCTGATAGGTGCACCCTAATTCACCAATATCTTACATGCCACATTCAATGCAAACTTACGCACGTACAAGCAACCACACGAGGTTGGCTCGGTTTCTCCCCCAGCTGGTCTATCCTGACCAGATGGGGTTCGTTCCACAGCGAGATAACACTGTTAAACTATTAAATATCATCCACAAAGCGAACACGGAGGCCCGACAGGTTTTGCTTTTGTCCACCGATGCCGAAAAAGCCTTTGACAGGGTGGACTGGACGTTTTTGAGGGCCACCCTGGAACATGGGACTGGGTCCTTCCATGCTGGCATGGATTGAGGCTTTGTATTCCACAACTACGGCCTGTATCTACATTAATGGGGCTCTATCTCTCCCGGTAGTGATTGGGAATGTCATGAGACAGGGGTGCCCTTTGTCCCCCATATTGCTTGTGTTGTCTTTAGAACCCTTTTTGGAGGCTATTCGATCTAACCCTGACATATTGGGATTCCGAGATGGGGAGGGACATCACAGTGGCGCCCTACGCGGACGATCTTCTCTTTATTGTGGACCACCCTAGGGTTACACTGCCGAATGTTCTTGAGAAATTTCGATCTTATGGTAAGCTGTCGAACCTTACGATAAATTACTCCAAATCGGAGATTCTAAACGTTTCTATACCCTCACAACATGTCCCTATGCTTATGTCCAGTTTTCCTTTTAAATGGTGTACAGATAAGATTAAGTACTTGGGGGTCTGGCTGACTCTGAACAGCTATATCAGGCAAATCTTGCTCCGCTGCTTTCTGCACTGCCGCGGACCTCCGAAGGTGGATGCCTCCACAGCTTACCTGGATTGGCCGAGTGAATGTGGTGAAGATGAATCTGCTCTTGCGGGTACTATATCTATTTCAAACTCTCCTGATTCGGGTCTCCCGGGAGTTTTTTTGCTTCCCTTTGGTCTGTTGTGACCAAGTTTATCTGGGGCAATAAAAGCACATGGCAGAAGTTCTTACACGGCCCAAATCGGGGGGGTGGGCTTGCTTTACCGAACCAACACCATCTTCATAGAGACTTAACAGGCTTTGAAAACAGGTGCACAAGAGTGTACTGCCAGAGAGGGCCATCTCCTTGCTTTATTATATGATTCTGACTACACTACAAGACCTTTTTCTGCCTGACTTGGGAAGCCATCTGCGACACACGACTTACAGACGACGTGTATACTCTCACAGATAAAAGCTCCAAGGCGACTAAGACCCAAGAGACGAACTATAAGCTCCTAACGCATCGGTACCGAACTCCACAGAGACTGCATATTATGTTCCCAAGCACTTCTGATAGATGGTGGAGGTGTGGCAGGGATGTGGGTACCATGTTACATTTGTGGTGGGACTGCTGCTTCCAAAAATATTTTGGAAGGAGGTCCACCAGTTGATCTCAGAGCTCTCTGATTCTCCCCCACCTTTTCAGGCTATGTCTATGCTATTACATCACACCTCACATTCTATTTCACACTATAAGAAATCTGTTGTTAGACACTTGATGCAGCTCATTCCTCTGTACTGGAAAAATACATACCCTCCAACCCTACGGGATTGGATGCTCAGAGTGGATCAGGAGGATTGAGGATATCTCTGCTACCTCTGCGCAACATAGGGCCGTGTATACGACCACTTGGTTTCATTGGTTGTCCTTTGTGTCTAGGAGCACCCCATCGATTAAAACATCTGGTCTGCCTCAGACGAGTTCTGTGGTGTATGATGATGCTGACGAAATATTGTTACTGCTTCTACTACACTGCAGATAATGTGTACTCTATAGATTCTAATGATCGAACGTGAATGTCTATGCTATGTACAACATGAATATCCCTCTCCCACCCTCCCTTTTCTTTTTCCTTCAGTATCCTTCCCTCCCCCCTCCTACAACAAATTTGTGAAAACCATAATAAACATTTGATTTTGAAAAACAAAACAAAAACTAATCTGCAACCACCAGAGAAGCCCAGAGATTTGCGGTTTCCACAGAAATATTGTAGTGCTGCTTCTGAGTAGGTGTGTGCAAATTAGGTTAACAATGATTACCTTTTTGCCTCTATATCCACTTTATACATGGACCCCTTAGAGCAAATGTACACTGTATTAGACAGCCTTTGAACACAGCTCGGGACAGATGAGTAAAAGCTAGATCACCACTCATGGACAGCTGTTTCATCCTTAATGGGACTCATCGGCATGATTTAGGATACATGTTCACACCTACTAAGCTTTAGTCTTGCTTGTTGGTCCTGTCTGGTATTTTAATTTTTTTCAGATACTTTTTGCCACCAGTTCTTGTCACCTGATGTGGATTAAAGTCTTTAATAGCCAGTCAGGTTCAATCTGTAACAGTTACAATTTGGAATTAGTGAGAGGCCTGATACAGCTAAATGAGACTTGAAAAAGAACTTTAGCATTTAAACTGATTTGTGTTAAGGTGTAAAAATGTAATAACTATGCAATGGCTAATAACTACACTCTGGCTAATGAAAACTTTGTGTAGCTAGTCCCTCTCCTCTACCTGACCAAGGGCAGCACCTTCAGGACATACCACTCTTCCTCCCACAAAATGTTCTCTCTGCTGAGTGCAGGGACATGATATTAGAAGGAGATGCTGCCGATCTTCTTGAGCAGTGCTGTAGCATGTATCCCCATCACCCAATATGGTGATCTGCAGCCAGGGGCATAACTAGAAGCCTCAGGGCCCCGGTGCGAGAATCTGTTAAG
>VKOC01026262.1:0-30432 GCA_009364415.1 Spea multiplicata
CTCAGGCAGTCTCTCTCACACACAGAGACTCAGGCAGTCTCTTGTACACTCACACAGGCAGTCTCTTACAAACACACACACTCAGGCAGTCTCACACACACAGACTCGGTCTCTCACACATGCACACAGATTCACGCAGTCTCTCTCACACACGCACACAGAGACTCAGGCAGTCTCTCTCTCACACACACACGCATACAAAGCCTCAGGCAGTTTCTCTGTCTCTCACACACGCACACAGAAACTCAGGCAGTCAAATGCTATTAATAAAACAAAGAGCCACTAAAAAATTTTTTAAATCTACTTCTTGAAAAGAAGGTGAAAACTGCAAGAAACAATTTGAGTCAAATTGGTATATGCCGTTTTCACCTTTTTTTCAAAAAGTATTTTTTTTACAAATCTATTATGCCTCCTTTGATGTTTTATCAATCGCATTTGTCAAATTAAAAAAATCTCAAGCAATCATCTAAAAAGCACCAGTGCATACTTTTAATTACCATTAATTAATCCAACTAATTAACTCTGTCCCTAATTTCCTATAGGCATCTTTATCAATAAATAGCTTCCCATACTCCCATGTTTAGTGACAAAGATGCCTATAGGAAATTGGGGACAGAGTTTGCCTTTGCCCCCAGTCTTCCATAGCCATCTTTGTCCCAGCCTCCCGCTGCCAAGCATGCCCCCAGTTACTTCAACTTACCTGACCGAAGACCCTGATGTGCACTCTGTTGGATTCCCACTGCCAAACATCTGTGAGATGCAGACAACCCTGCTGCTGCTGCTGCTGCCGGCGGCTCCACCCACCCTCCTCGCTGAACAGGGCTGGCACCGCCCACAAAGGTCATTGAGCAGAGCTGGTGCCGCCCACAAAAGTTATTGAGCAGCACCGGCTGACTCACTTCTATTTGAAACTGACAGGGGTGGCATTTTAAGAAGCCGTCTCTGTTGATCCGAAATAGAATTGAGTCAGCTGGCCAGCGCGACTCAGTGACCTTCGTGGGCAGTGACAGCCCCCAGCAGGGGATCTGGATCCTAAATGATAAAGATAATGATAAAGATAAAGATTAACACCTGTCCGGCGCCCGGAACTGCATGTCTTTGGCGCCGGGCGAAATAAATCACGCTAAAACTCAATTATAGGCTGCATAACCACTTTAAGGGGGGGTGCGGCCTATAATAGGGTAATTAAGAAACGGTTCGTGCGAACTGATCATTTTTTAAGAAATGGTTCCCGCAAACAGGTAAGAACGGACTGAATCCCACCACTGGTTTTGGGGTCAAAAAATCCTATTCTTATTATTATTGAAACAAACGAAGTGTTGATGTTGACTGGGCTATTCCATAAATTGCTATAGGGATAAGACCACTCTTCAAACTTGCACAGTAGTATATTTTTAAACATAAAACACAATATGCCTTTTAAAAAGTGCCACGCGAAAATACTCCCATGAAATGTTGTATAGTATGCTATAACCTACTCCCCATGGTTATACATAACTGCTTATTCCTATAGTAGTTTTCACAGACATTAGAAAAAAAATTGAGTTGCCCTTGCTGGGCTGTAGGCTGTAGCTGCCAAGTGGGTTGTAACAACATCATTTGAATTCATACATAATATCACTAGCATTTAATTGTGTAATTATACAAAAGAATATATTTTTATTGGAACCGAGAGACTCATCAGCCTCCGTAATAACATCCTTTATAGAAGAAGCTGTTAATCCAATACCTACCTGTATACACAGATTTTGATTATCCCGAGTTGGTGAGAACAACTTCAGCTCAAGTACTCTTTATTCATCCTATGGTTTTTAATATCACAAAGTCAAACTGATAAAATGTTACTTGTTAAATGCACTCATTGTTATATTTATCTGGCAGGCTGTGCAGATACTGTATTATTATACAAATTTATATTTTTCAAGTGTGGCTCCTGTAAATTTTATGTATTGAAAATGTGATACTTTTCATAAAGCAATAGCATCACCTGAAATTCTTCACATACATTTAGACAGTCTTTGTGACGTGACTAGTCATGTGCTTGTAATGGTCACTGCCCTAAGCTTGACCTAAACCCTACCTACCAGCCAGCCATGTCTACTTTCTTTGATTAAAAAATAATTTCTGGTAAATGATTTCAATATTCGGCATTACTAAGAAATAATGCTGCATTTCATTGGTTGTTAAACTCAACAAAGTAGGTGCAACAACACTTTTATAGCATTATCAATGCATCATCAAAAGTGTAAACCTGATTAATTACTACATTGGACCTTAAGCAATAATTTTAACCCATTCTTTTCACGTTCTCCCTTTACATCTAGTTTCTCTATTTGCTTTTACCTCTACCCTTCTTGCTAATTCTGCTACATGGCTCATCTGCCAGTCCTTTGTAACCTCTGCATTGATTAATTCCCCCCTCTGCACTTAAGTATGAAGGTGTAAAGTTGTCATCAGGTTCCTAACAATATCTTTAAAAATATTCCTCTCAGCTCTCTCTGCCTCACATTATTCCTTGGTTCTCTCACAGCATGCCAGCCTTTTGGCACCACAAAGTCGGCAAGTAGATCAACGCGGGTACTGCAGGTATTAGTTAGGGGTTACAAAGAGGGGCCAGACATTAGCCCCCCAAACTCCATCCCTACTCATAGATGCCCTTGCTAAAAGTGATTGCTTTATGAATATGAAGGTTTTTTTCAGCAAAGAATAATACTATGTTTTTATATCAACCTTACTTTTATTAGGTTTGAGTACGTTTGGTTTGAAAGAAAAAACAAATTATTATGTTATCTTTTTTTTCCTGATTAAGTACTATATGAGTGTACCAGTCGGTATTAATATTGTTTTATGAAGGCATTTTATTACATGTTTTCATAACATTAGCTACCAGAGAACCTAAAATGATGAAAGAATAATTTTTCTTGTCAGACAAGGGCAACTTGATGACACCTTCTAATAGATGTGCTTAATTTTAAACGTGCCTAATATTAATTAAAATTCACATAACAAATCCAATACATAAGACGTCCATTAAATAAAAATTAATCATACCTGAAAATACAGTTGGTTTCGTTCACCCTGACATACAGTATTGGGCTGTAATTTGAATGTATTATAAATCTTCTCTGCAACTTTCTTTCTATTGTCATTGGAAATACATTATTAAACCATCTCTCATACACATTTTAGCTCTATTCCCAAAGCTACTTTATCTTATTTGGAAAGCTTTTTTAGTTTGCATTTTAAAACAGATGAGTTGTGTAGGGCCGTATGAATGATTCCCTCTTATTATTCTTTTATTATGTCATTGGAAATAGTTTAAGTTTATATTAATGTATTATTTGTGCATGGCATTTATAATTTGTGTAAATTATAAAATAAATTAATTTCCAATGCACATTTTTTGTGCATGTTACAAATGAAGATTCCATTTAATTACTTATTGCATTACATATACAAGTAAAGACTTTTTTCCTTTTCATTATTAGTTTTATTATTTCTTTTTACATATGCATTCCAATGGAATATAAATTATCAATGTCATAGAGAGCCTGTGTTGGGCTAATGCAGGGGTTTGGCATTGGAAGGGTTAACCTAGCATACATAAAATAGTACATAAAAGAGCTCTGCTATAAATTCATTCAAGTTCAGCCTCAGTAACCATTAGTGGCAACTCCTCTATGATATGGAATTTAGGTAAGTTCCTTGCTTAACTTTAAGGAGCAGCATACAATGTTTCCCTCAATAGTCTAACAAATAATTAAGTTGCTCTTAAATGTCTGTTTTACCACCAAACATTTGATACTGATGCTGAAATTTCCATTAAAAAAAGTTATTTTCTTTTTTGTAATATACAAAATATACATGCCAAAGAACATCTGGATTAACAACAAAATTTCAACTTGCTTTTTTCCTTTATTCCTGACTATTTACAGTTCTTGTTTCACCGCTCCGCATTAATAGTGGGTGTATCTCAACAGTCTATAGATTCTGCTGACACTGCTTTTTCAGCAGGTTCCATCACATTAAGACTTTGATCTTTGGCAGATTGTGCTATAATCCCACCTATTCTGGCTATCTTCCAACCTTTGTTGTCTCCTCTCTTGTTCTTTCTTATGCTTTTTCTAATGGGTACGTGCTTTCAATGTACCCAATTTTAATTACTTTACATTCTGTTGTTGGAGGAAAACAAAAGTAATAAACCTTTTTGTAAAAAAATAGTTACATGGTATTTTAATTTATTTGTAGTTGAGATGTGTAACTTCCTAATAACCATAGCCAAATGGGCCAAAAAAATAACAAGCCTTCTATACCAGGGTTCCTCAAACATGCAACCTGGGTCGCTTAATGCCAGTTACTGGGACATGCAAAAGCTCTCTGCCTTCACTGCATAACATACAACAATGTAATGTCACTTTCTAAGTGACAACATCAAGAGAGCTGTATGAGAGCTGAAAAAAACCCAAAATAAAGAAACTGCAAAAATACAATATGCTATAATAATGGTTGGAAAACTGTAGATGCTTATCAAAGTCCTTGACGACATTTTGTTGATTATAGTTGAATAAGCCATAGTAGAAGGTAGTTCACCGGGTATTCTTTAGAAAAGCATTTAACACTAAAATTGTCATTACATTAAAAAATGTGACATAATGATATGCAAAAAAAGAACCCGATTAATCTGGTTGATTATGGTCCAAATGTGTTTTTGATGCCACTATATTACCGGACCACTTGAATAGGCTTGCTGTGAGGGTGAAAAGTCACACCCTCCCCTGTAACCACAATAATAGTGTGTGTGTGTGATACTGTACTAGGCCATAGGGTTTAGTAGGTAGCAGTGGCATAACATAATTGTTGCAGCCCTGTTTAATGAACATACCTGGGAACTCTTTGTGTCTGGCCCGGTGATCTCCGGGAGAAGAGCCGCTACTCCGGGTCAACAGTCAAATCCACCGGGTCACGGGATCGGGATCTTGACATGCCTCACTTCCTTCCCATATCCCCTTTAAATGGAGGAACCTCCACTGACATCAGCAGGAACGCCCATGTCATCTGCATGACCAGGCACAGTGGGCAGTCCTGGCCCTGACCCGCCGGGGTAGACTCCGGGTAGCCGGAGCCCACCAATTCCCTGGTATATTTATGAGGCAACAAGACTCCTTCTTTGTACCCTGTTTTTGATCTAAATGTGGATCTATTGTGTGCAGTTATTTTAATATGGAAATATTAATCCACGGTTTCAGTTTTGCACAAAATTAAGCCATGCATGATCCAGCAATGAAAATAAGAAGACTTAAATACATAATTATTGGCATATGTCATTATCTACAAAACATTGCTGTACCTAGAAGCCTTGTAGACTTCCCTGCAAAGAATATAAAGTATGTATGGACACATTCTTTCGCTTTAATAAAAAAAACATACTTGCTTCTCCTATGAAAGACTCACTCTAATTTTAGTCTGTGGGTCATTTACACAGGCACATGCTCAGTCATTTGTAAAAGCTTCAGGTTAATTGGTAATATGTCATCTTGAGACTTGGCCATAAAGTGTCAGTCCTAGCAGATTTGTAATGACGATTATCAGCATAATTTGTTATATAAGTGTTTTTGTCCCTGTAGATTAGATTTCACTTATGTCATTCTCAAGTGATAAAACAGTTATGCAATTCATTGTTGTTATTATCATTTCAGCGTTTAACCTATTACACATGTTCCCAAAAGAGTTTTAAAGCTGGCAAGTGCAGCATTAAGATTTCCATTATGTAATAAGGCTGTTATATTTGAGATTGCTCAGAAGTAGGTCTTATAATAGTGTGCTACATCTTCAGGACTTAAACATTGTAATCGCAAACTTTTTGGTTTTCATTTTTAATGCACATTCATTCATATGGTTATTTATCTTTCAGCCAGCTGAAGCCAAAGTATTATTTTTATCTTAAGTCTTGCTGGCACTACCTATTTTATTCAAAATAGCCACCTTTATATTGTGTAATGTTTGATTTTTAAAGTGTGTGATCCACCTAGAATACCAAATATATACATGTTATTGTAGTAGGGCACTGGGCCTGGGCAGGCAGGCACTTGGCCTGGGCAGGCAGGCACTGGCAGATGATAGGCACATGCAGCCCCACAGAGCAGGACTGCATCAGAGTAAGGACACTGAAAGAGGAGCAGCAGCTGCAGTACAGCACTGAGCCTGAGAAGGTGGGCACTGGCAGATGATAGGCGCATGCATCCTCTTAGGACAGGACTGAAGTTGCCCAATATTATAGATATGGAAAAGGATTCCTGCAGAGTAAGGGCAATGGAAAAAGGAGCAGCAGGAGCAGCAGGGATTTCCGTGATCTCCCCAACCAGTCCTGGAGGCTGCAGCTGCTGATCGGACGGCTGTGCGCCCCCTCGCAGCAGTGCCTAACTCGCCTCACCCTAGCTACGGCCCTGCCTGGAAGTAAGGAAAAACTCCCACAGGTTGCTGTACACATCAATCCCAGCCATAACCACCAATGGGGTTGAGGTAGCACATAAATAGCAATGAATTATTCCATATATTGAATATTTATTTGAGGATGAAAGGATATATTTTAACATATCTCTTTAAAAAATTTAAAACAAATACACATATCAAATCAGGACAGAATGCAAACTGATCAGCAGGGTTCCTTTGGTTTCCTACAGAATGTTAAATTCAGTTACACAAATATATTATTTTACCTAAGAAAAAAAAGCTTGTCTAATTTGTGTGAGTGATTCGAATACCAGCATAGACTCAACTTTAATCCTTTATAGGAAAGATAAAAGGTACAAAAGAATGAAAGTACCTTCAGTGCTGCAGATATAAATTGTTGCACATGGTCTATTTTAATAAGACAGTGACAATTTTTATTCTGAATAAATAAAGTCACTGAATATTTTTACATTATACATTTTGTAGCTGCATGGTTTGCTCAGGGTTAGCTACAATGAAAAGTAAACTCTCAATATGGTAACTACTTCTTATCAATCATTTTATCTGTTTAAACCATTTAAACAGGCTTTACATTATCGCAGACAAGCACCTTCCTTTTTGGAACTATTGTTCAAAAGCCTATTGTTTCTATTAGAAACAATGACTTTTGCAAAACCAATTGAACATTCCGTCAAAACCGAAGAACTGTAAAGGAAATAAATGATTAGTCTTTGAAGAAAGAACTCATGAATGTTATATTTTCTTTTGTGAGAATAAAAGTAATATTTTATGTCTTAAAGGTACATTCATTTTTAATAAGCTTGTGATGCAGAATTTGGGATGGGATCCAGGTTCTCTTTTTTAGGTCTCCTATCAGACAAGGCTAAATAAAAAAGATAGTACAAAGCTTACAAAATAATATACACAAAGCACCAAACACAAAGTTTAGCAATCAATCTCCATTACATCATAAATATTTTTATAGTTGTATATTAATTAGTACCGTAAATTTTGTGGGCTCTTAGACCAACATACACCATGGACAAAAGTATTGGGACACACCTCTTA
Organism: Spea multiplicata; assembly: GCA_009364415.1. Taxonomy (NCBI): domain Eukaryota; kingdom Metazoa; phylum Chordata; class Amphibia; order Anura; family Pelobatidae; genus Spea; species Spea multiplicata. The sequence goes on from VKOC01026262.1 coordinate 7,519, forward strand.
ATTATTGCCATAGGTGTATAAAATCAAGCAACTAGCTATACAGCCTGCATTTACAAAAACTGGGATTCTGAGGAGCTCAGTGAATTCACAAGTGGTACTCTGATTGGATGCCACCTTTGCAATAAGTCAGTTTTCATCCATGTAAGTGGTATTATTGTTGAAAAGTGGAAGTCTTTAGGAGCAGCAGCTCAGCCACACAGGGGAAGACCGCATAAAGACATAGAGCAGGGTGGCACATGGTGCGTAAAAGTTGGCAACGCTATGCTGATTCCACAGCTGAAAGGTTCCTAACTTCCATTGGCCTCAATATCACCTCAAACAATGTGCGGCGGGGGCTTCATGGAATGAGCAGCTGCATGCAAGTCTGATGTCACCAAGTACTACACCAAGCGTCAGATGTAAAGCTGCCACTGGACTCTGGAGCAGTAAAACCAAAGTGCTGTGGAGTAACCAATCACACTACTCTGTCTGGCAGTCTGACGGCAAGTCTGGGTTTGGTGGATGCCAGGAGAACGTTACCTGTCTGACTGCATTGTGCCAACTGTTAAGTTTGGTGTGGGAATGATAATTGTGTGGGGCTGTTTTTCAGGTGTTGGGCCCATTTCTTGCAGTTAAGCGAAATCTTAATGCTTCAGCATACCAAGATATTTTAGACAATGCTATGCCTCCTACATTGTGGGAACAGTTTGGGTAAGGCACTTTTCTATTCCAGCATGACTGTGCCCCAGTGCACAAATCAAGGTGCATAATGACATGGTTGGATGAGTTTGGAGTGGAAGAACTTGACTGGCCCGAACAGAGCCCTGACCTTAACCCCATCGAACATCTTTGGGATGAACTGAAACAGTGATTGCGAGGCCTTCTCATCCAACATCAGTGCCTGACCTCACAAATGTTCTTCTGGATGAATTCAGGGTATTGGCAATCTTCTTATAGCCTAGGCTATCTTTATGAGCAACAATTCTTTTTTTTTCAGATCCTCAGAGAGTTATTTTCCATGAGGTGCCATGTTGAACTTCCAGTGACCAGTGTGACAGCGTTAACACCAAATTTAACACACCTGCTCCCCATTCACACCGGGGAGGGGAAATGGCTAATTGGACCCAATTTGGATATTTCCACTTTGGGGTGTACTCACTTTTGTTGCCAGAGTTTAGACATTAACAGCTGTGTGTTGAGTTATTTTGAGGGGACAGCAAATTTACACTGTTATACAGGCTGTACACTCACTGTCATTTCTTCAGTGTTGTCACATGAAAAGATATAATAACATATTTGCAAAAATGTTAGGGGTGTATTCACTGTTGTGAGATATTGTAGATTCAGATATGTTGCTTGATCCATTTTTTACCAGCTCCACTGAAGCTAATGGACAACAATGTTTATATGTCCTAGATTATAGAATATCTTATTGACAAGTCTATTTCTGAACAAACTGGGAGGTATTTGAATCAAATGATGATTCCTCTAAGTCAGTGCTAAATATTTATGCTGTAAGGCTTCTTAAGGTCTTCCACACAGCATATCCTCAGGAAACATGACCCAAGAGGACATATGTGGTGATTTATATTGCCATTTCCATCAAAATATGGCCCAGAGGTTTTGACTTGATAGAATGTAGCGCTAGACATTCTAGGCAGCAGTTGATAAATATTTGTCATGACAATCCTCTAAGGCAGTACTCATTACAACTGACCATCTGCACCTGCCTGTAGAGAATTTTATATAACTTTCTGAATAAGGCTTCCAGTGACAGATGAATATATTTTTTTATCAAATGTATTAGGAAACAGCAAGAATATTAACACCTTTATGAAGTTACAATCTCTTGTAATTTCCATCCTTGATTAGAGCAGAAATGAATTTTGAATTCTTACTTGAAGACTGCTACTACCAAGAACTTCCTTAAATTAATTCTAGCATGGTGACTGCTCTTCATACTGCTTTGTTCTCTTTATAGGTTGTTCATATCTACCTTGAAGTTTCCAATCAAAAATCCAACCCAATATACTACCAAATGTTTGTCTAAGGAGGTGGCATGTCTGGACTATTAAAATAGGTATGGCTGAAACACCTATACTCACTAACTAGGAGTGGTGGCCATATACTTTTGGTCACTATTGACAAGTTGCATTGGCATTATAAAAGGGGGTTTTGGGTGGTCTGGCATGAAGTAGGATGGCTAATTACATAATGTCTACAAGGTCCTTTACAGAAAATGTCTCCCTTCCGCTGCCGGTGCCATTGCATAGGGCCTGACTGTAAGAAGCTCTACAAACAGTTTGCTGTAGGTTCAAATCCTGAAGGTAATTGACATGAATACATTTCTTTCTCAATTATCTTCATAAAAAAGGTATTTTTTAATACGGAAGTACCTATTGGTATTACTTTTTGCACAGAATATAACATGCAATCAATACATATCATGCACTAAAATAAAAAAAAAGTTATAGTAGGTAGCTGACTGTTATTTCTTAGCCTGCTGTTATGAGATCTTGGTAAGATTGGGGTCTTTTAAGTAATGGTGAGTTAAGCAATATGTGGCCATATATTTTTTACTTTGATGTATAGACATTCCATATTGGACTTGTTTACTTTGGAGAAAGATGCCTATATGGGGATATAAATTCAAGGACACAACAAAAACTTCACTAAGAAGACTGAATTATCATGAACAGTTAAAGATTACATTGCAAAGATGAGATTTCATGTTATGGGAAGTCTTTTTTTTATTCAGGGCATTTAAGATTTAGAAGGCACTGCCAAGTTAAGTGGTGTTGGTAGACTTTATAGAGAAAAAAGCACCGTACCAGATCTTTTGTGTCAAATGGTATTTTGAAGCCTTCCTGGTGCCTTTCTCTGGAAAACACTGGCATTTTGGGGTTTAATAATTAATTTTTATTTTAGACAATGTTGATGAAGTAAAATATCTGATTGCTTATGGAGGCAAGGAGAAATGTTCAACCAATTTGATATAATATCCGACAGATGTTTCACTGGGGCTTTATTTTGTTCTGGGATTTTGCTTTATTCAACAGTTATTGAAAGGAACAAACCCTCTGGAACTTGTGCCTTTTTTAAGTATGTAAAAAATGAAAGATTATGTTTTGAGAGACAAAGGACATTGTAGAACATTGTAGATACTACAATAAGTGTATTGATATAGGCTGCCACTATTACGTATTTCTAGTCTTTTGAATGAGAGTTTGGGAACAAAGGGTTAACAAAATAAATATGAAGATTTAAAATTTGCATTTTTCACAGTTCATAATGAGTTCAGTACAATTATACTCAAAATAAACATCTTAGGCATTATTGCAAATTGTATTTTAATGATAAAATGTGTCCTTAATGAAGATATCAGCTATTCTAAAATTACTGTAAATTGAAAAGAGATACCACTGAGACAACTGCAAAAACAAACAATTTGTGTGGATATTTTTCATTATTGTCCACTAGTTATTAATAACATTGATTCTGGTAAACAGTTTTAACGATATGTTAGAATTCTTTTCCCTACCCATCATTCAAAAATTTTATACTTACAGAAGATGTTACAGACATCTATGAAGCATATCACCAATTTATTTTCAAATGGTACATTGCACCAGTCTGTACGGACCATTAAATAATGCCTTCCCATTGAACCTTAAAAGTGTGTAGGGTGGTTAGGTGGCGACTCTAGGAAAAATATATAGGGGCACATAAGATACCGCAGTCAAAACTGGGGTGGGGGCCACTTATAAGTTCCACCACTAAATCATGCCACTGAAAAAATGTAATTTTATATATATATGGATTAGCTGTATTAGTCCAGTAGACAAGATGCCAAAACACCAGAGTATTGCAGTATGTAATGATACCTTTTTTATGGAATTAACATAAAAGACAAGTTTTTGAAAGTTTTCTTCTCTTCCTCAGGTATTGCTTTAGACCTGGGAAAGAGGAAAACTCTTGAAAGCTTTTTCTTTTAAAGTTTACAAATAAGTGCAGAGACAGAGGGACAAGCTGCCGTGCTGTCTGGTTGTTGTGAGCAGAGTCATAGCTAGCTCCTTTTGTGCCTGAGGCAAGAATGGAAAATTGTGCCACCCAGCTATTTTTTTACAGAGGTTATTTTATTCACACTGCCCTTAAACATGACTGCCCTTAGACACACCTGACCATAAACACACATATACACATACACTGCGTTTACACACGCCTGACCACAAACACTGCCCATAAACACACATGTACACATACACTGTCCTTACAGACTTACAAACAACTAGCACTAGCTGTTCTTCATAGGTATAATTGTGTATAATATTTACACCCTTGAAATATTATACAATGTATTCAGAAATCAGTTTGTCAATATTGAATTTGATGAAGAATACGTATAAAGATGAGTGAAGAATTGTAAAGGGGCCTTAAAATACTAATGGATAGTTTAAAATAGCATCCATAAAAAAGCTTACAAAAAGTGACTTCCTTGAAGGTCACACATGAGCCAGCTTGGTGTTAACCACCAGTTAAGGGGTAGGTAATTCACTATTCAAGTGCTTCAGAGCTGCATCCAATGATTGTATTATCTCAGGGTGCTGGGGTCAAGTAGGTCCATAGTGAAGAGTAGGTCCATAGTCTCCTACTGAAGTCTCTTCTGCCATCTTAGGTTTTTCTTCTATTCCATATTTATAGGGTAGGTATCTACATAAACTTGCTGTTATGTAGTTGCAATTGATTAATAAATAATATAATAATAATAATATGAAGAAGAGATAAAATAATATATATAATTAAATAACTTTGGAATTTAGCTGGCATTAATACTAATTTTGAGGTATGACACTGTAATAAATGAGAAAAAATTACCAGTTCTGATTCACTTCTAAAGCATTACTGATTGCTACCTAATCATGCATTATAATCGACTGTAGTAACCCCAGAATGACATAATCTGAAGGCTTCATGTTACGCTTTATGGAGCAAATTAAGTCAGGCTACATATTTAAACATATTTTAAAGACATCAAAATGCCCAATAAAATAGTGTCATCAGATGTGATATGGTTTAATCAGAACCTGTAACAGACTGTATGTATTTGATCTTCATCTAAGGATTGCTTGTTATTTATTTATCGAAGCTAGCATGTAAATTACATTTATTTATAAAGTGTGCACCTTCAGTAGAACTGAAGGTGCACACTTTATAATCAGTGGGATAATTTAAAGTCACACACACACACAATAACAAACTGGTACAGAAGAAGAAAAAGGCCCTGCTCGTGCGAGCTTACAAACTAGTCAATGGTAGAGGGGGAAGTGAAACAGCAGGAGAGGGCTGCTTGGATGGTGATGAGTTGATATGGTCCAGATGATCTGTTTAAGTTGTGGATCATTCAGATAGAACAGAAAATATGTCTCTTTTAAAATTAAAAACATATGGTGCATCCTTCTCAGGATGGCAACTCACCGGCAGAAGAAAGTGTAGAACTGCTCTTCTAATTTCTTCTCTCCCAGCTAGGGTAAGAGAACGCACCAAGATGGCGCTGACCTTTTTGCACATTCTCTGACAGATGTTCAGACAGTGAAGCTGAGCTGACTGCTACCTCAGCAAACTTGCACCCTGTCACATTAGAAGACATCAAAATGTTCTTAAAGGAGCTGAGGACTAATATTCAAAGTGATTTGAAATCGCTACTTGTGGAACTAGAAAAGTAAAAATGACAGCTCATAATGAGCTTGTTGACAGACACATTACACGTAAAGGTGTAAGTGAAAGCATGCTGACCTGGTAGACTGTTCAAGTCAGAATAATATACCCCAGGTATCAGTAAAGAGATAACTTTGCACTATTCCCAAACTGCATGAGCCAAGATCTACTCGTAGACAAACCACACTGTATCCCAAAAGTCACTTCTGCCATTGGGACCAAGAGAAACTTCCACGTCAAGGAGGAGCTAAAAAGGGCAGCCAGAGTTCAGCTATCTTTCAGCATTCTCGCTAGAAAAGAGATGAGAGTTTCCCTATGTTACTAAGATTTTACTTGAGAAAAACAATTCCTTACTACAGGGGTTTGTGTAAAACTTATGTCAAACTTGTCAAACTTTTATTTCAAGTGAAGGGACCTCTTGAAACTATTGTGAGAGCAGATGATTGCCTTCAGCAGCTTAGAGAGTGGGGTAGATGTAAAAAAAAACCACAAGGTAGGTACTGAATGGGACACAAAGAGTATGTTCACAATTCTTATGCTTTTCTTTTCAAGTTGCATTTGCTTTTCTGGACACATGTTTACAATTGTAACAAACTACTTTGCTTTGGAGTCCAGAAAAGGGGACTTTATCTATAAGCACTTAATCATAAGCAATAAATAAAGTTTCCCTTCTCTGTTAAGTTCCACAACAATTAGTTTATTACCGTGCAAAAAAAAAAATCAGAAAAGGAATTATAGTGAACAAATATAAAACTAATACATAAAGAAAAATAAGAGGGATATGTCTAATACATTTTGGCATGGTTGAAGAAAAACACATTGTATCGAGTAATAAAAAATTCATATTGCAATAGTAGAAGAAATTATTAAGATGTTATTATACCACTGGAGGAAACAAAACAAACTTAGTAATGATTTCTCATATGTGGCTTAAAGATTCAACCTCAGAAAATTATTAAATATCAGGTTATCAAATACCAGAAAACAGATTATTAAAGTTTTACATTTGAGCCCCAAACTATGCTAGTACCTAGATACATACTATACTAATAATAGTATATATTGTGTTGTTGTTAGGACAACTTGTGTATCACCCGCGCTGCCCCTTGCCATCCTGCACCCACAGCCGGTTAGCCTCCCCAAGCTGTAAGCCCCTATATTTACCGTCAGAAGGGCTGCATGCCTCCTCATCTATTGTCTCTGTAAGTCAATGTGTTATGTTACATACTACTTGTTATGTCCTGTCTCCCCATATATATTATAATAATAATAGCTGCAGCTCCTGGGTGGCCCAAGACTTAATGCTGCCTGGGGCGAAGTTTAAAATGTCGGCCCCCCTGCCGACGCCGAGGGGGAGGGCGTCATTTTAAACTTCGCCGACGCCATTATCTATCCCCCGGTACTTACCTTTAAACTGTCCTGCGGCTTGTAATGCTGAGCGCCGGAAATTGACGTCACTTCCGGCGCTCAGCATTACAAGCCGGCACCGAGACCGAGCTAGAGGGTCTCGCAGAGGAGAGAGAGGGGCGCTGAGCGGGTAAGCGAAAACCACTCGGCGCCCTTCTCTCTCTCCCGCTTTCAAAAAAAAAAAAAAAAAAGCGCTTCAAAAGCCGCCTGGGGCAATTGCCCCACTCGGCTCCATTATAGGGCCGGCCCTGGATGTAGAGCTTCATCACTGAATAAGATTATTGCTGTCTCCCTTACTATAAACTGTGGTGGTAGTGAATAACCAAGTGCAAAGCAAATTGCATATAACAAGCGAATATGTTTATTGATATTTCAGTAATTTCAAAGTTAAGCTTGCAAAGTATATAGATGCTGTGTTTCTGCTGTCTCTTCTCTCTTCAACATGTTTGTTGATGATTGTTCCTTTAAAATAACATGCTGCTTGAATAATTGTTAAAAGATGTTTTCTTATCCATGGAATACAATAAAAAATGTTTAAACATAATGCCGGGACAAACTGTGAATACAGGATGTGATGTAATTGGTTTTATCACCCTTTGCCTGCATCACCTAAACAGCAGACATTTATTATACATACGGTATTATTATAAGGGCATTGATGGAAACATATCTCTACTTAAAACATCCTATAACCTACAGCATCATGAACACAAACTAAAAAAGCAAAAACAAAACAAGATACAACTCATTTGAACCTTCATCTCATCTGTCTTTTTTTAAGATGCAAATAGAAACAGCTGAGTTTGCATGGTGAATAAAGTTGAAACATCTTCTTATATCCTTTTCAACATCTTTGTTTTATTGCCAAAGGGAATAAGAAGCTGATATAAGAAACAAGTACTCTCACTTTACTTTCTCCGATCTTAGATCAAGAGTATGCTTTTCTTTCTTTCTTTTTTTTTTTGAGATTTATGTTTTAAATCTCATTTACTCTTTGCTGCAGGCATTCTTTTGATGTGAATTTATTTCTCCACTGCACATGAAAATATAAAAATAACTTCCCAACAGATGCACATGGTGGAAGTCTACAGAACACATCACACAAAAGAAGTGAGTATGCTGTTTACAGGTGTTTGTACAAAATATATGATAAGAAGTTAGTTGGGTGGAAAAGGTTAGGACACAGTGGGCTCATCTGCAAACAAAAGTTAAAGGATGAAGCCTTTATACGCAAGAGTTTTCTGCAATTCTAAAGTAAGGGTCACTATATAAGAGTCTTTAGGACAATAAACTTAAAGCCCTCCAAACACACGTGTTTCACAATAAGGAAACAGGTGTCTTTGGAGGGCTTTAAGTTTATTGACCTGAAGACTGGAAAACAGAATGTATTTAGTTAGTAGTAGCACTCCATGCAGGTTTAGGACTTTGTATTGATTATTGAAATAAATGAATACCAGAATTCTGAATTTCCTTCTAGAGTTTTAGCATTTCTGTAGCAGATAATAAATTACCCATTATGTTCTCCAAATAGTTTAGGCAATGCATATATATATATATAATTTCCATACACTGAGGAAATTAAAACATGTATGGGATAGACCATCCTGAATCAAAGAATCTAGAAAACCAGTACCTAATTTATCTTCTGTTTACTGAATTTTAAACATGTGTGGGATTGGATTGGTGCAAAATTATCTGATGTTGAACTATTTTAGTGGTGGCAGACTAAACAGTAAAATCTACCCCAACATTTCAGGTTTGCAAACCAGTACACATTTGTTGGGAAGTGTGCCAGAGATATGAGTGGGGTTTCAGGTGAGAAGGGTATGACCGTCATCTTACCTTACCCGAAGAGCCACCTTGAAGTACTCAGAGGTGGTGGAGGTCTGCAACCGTTCTATTAAAAAACATTATCCATCGCTAGAAACATTTGGGCTTATCCAGTTAAAGTGAATCAATGAGTCTGTGAATATTGAATCTGCAAGGGTCCTCTGACCATCTGCTAAATGAAAGAACAAAAGGAAGAGCCAACCACATGTGGCTGTATATGCATGGATTGTCCTCGTATCAATCCACCACTGAACTATTAGTGAATATACAAATGTTATTAATATTCATTTTGCCCATAATTTCTGCCTGTCTTCAACTGTTAAAATTTGTTTCTATTTGCATCTCTGTGATTTTACCTTTTCTTTAGAGTTCCTTATCTTGTTCCGTCAGACTTCCCTCTATCTATTGTAACTGTAACTATTCATCACATCTATTCAGAGAGCCATACAATCTGTCCTTCTCATACCTAAAACCTTCACCCAAACAGTCCCACACACTCTGTCCCATACCCTGTCAACCTCCTGTTAGATTGTATGCTTGCTAGGATAGGGTCCTCTTCTCCATCTGTACCATGTTGTCTTAACTAGTATTAATGTTGTTGTCCATTTTGTATATTGTCATTTTTAATGTTGTTATTTTTCATGTAACTGCACTCCAGAATATTCTGGCCCTCTATACACAAAATGTAATATTTGATTCCATCCATGTTTAAATCTCCTCACTATATTCCTTCACTGTACCATAGTCACATATATTGCCTTCATCAGAAGAGCAGAAAGGTTGCATCAGCCTTTACGTTTTACATTATTATTTACAGAAAGTGTTAAAACATGGCTATTAATATTAATTTTCAGTTAACCCTATTGGCCTGTGGCCAATGAAGAGCATAATTCTTTAGTGAGACAGCTTTGAGACCTGCAGGTTACATATCTGCAATCAAAGATGCAATGATTAGTAATCATCACACCTTCTTTCTAACTGGGAATATTTAAAATAAATTCCATGACCTGCAGGTACTACTGCAATGCACAGAAAACATTATTCTCAAACATCATACAGTATACAGTAGAAAATCTCTTAAGTTTTAAATTTGTGCCCTGTGGTGTATATCACACGCACGTCAGCTATATCAGCCTTACAAGGCAATTTACTAAATTACACACACACAGTTCCCATAAATTAAATATGTAATTTACTGTATGATGAGTTCTGCAATGAAAATAGATCTAAGTCATGTTTACGTATATCATGCTTAGGATAACTGTATTCCTAAGGAAAGAGTTAACCTCTGATACCCACGTTTATAGTTCTTCTAGAATGCAGATATCTGTAGAGTAGGGAGGCAGACGTGTGGCAGCTTATACAGAGAGTATGGGCTTCATGGGAGACAGTGAAGTAAGAGGGGGAGTAGAGTAGTCTGTGTGCATATATATATACATTTGGATTCATAGCGGTACAAGAATACGTGTTTGCAGGCAACACTGAAGCATGGCGGAGGTTCCTTGCAAGTTTGGGGCTGCATTTCTGCACATTGAGTTGGAAATTTGGTCAGAATGAATGGTCACCTAGATGTTAATAAGTACAGGTAGATACATATCTGTCATGCAATGCTATCAAGCAGGCATCTGATTGGCCCCAACTGTATTCTGCCGCATGACGACAACCCCACAGAGCCCCCCACAGAGTCTCTCATAGCCTCCTTAGATTACAAGAAGAGATAGAAGCAAGTGAGGTTGCCTAAATCCACAGATGAACTGTAATTTGTTCTCCAAGGTGTTTGGATTAACCTACCTGCAGTGTTTCTTAAAAACAACTGTTCAAGTGTACCTAGAAGAATTCATGCTGTTTTGAAGGCAAAGGTTGGTCACATCAAATATTGAAAGCACTCTTGCGTTACAACATTGTTTTTTACACCTGCCTAAAACCTTTGTACAATACTATATATATATATATATATATATATATATATATGTATATATATCAAGTTATAAATATTTTTTAAGCAGGCCTGGTGTATAGGGTTAGCATGCCTGTGCATGTGTATTATGTTATCATGTCTGTTAGTCTTACTGTAAGGTTTTAGTGTTTGTGAGCATATGATGTTAGCATGTGTATATACAGTATCTCACCAGAGTACACCCCTCACAATTTTGTAAATATCTTATTATATCTTTTCATGTGACAACACTGAAGAAATGACACTCTGCTACAATGTAAAGTAGTGAGTGTGCAGCCTGTATTACAGTGTAAATTTGTAAACTCAAACCTTGGCAACAAAAAAGAAGTTTACAGTGTTAGAGTGAGTGGGTGTTATATCGAGTTTATGTGTTAGTAAGTATGCATGTAAGTCATCACTAAATACATTTGTTGTGATAACTCATTAGAACCTGAACATTTTTCAGTTACTTCTGATTCATTACTCTGAGTTCACTTCAATTTTGGAATAGGCTTCATTCGATATTTAGTGTATATTATTATTATTTATTATTTATTTATTGTTTTATATAGCGCCATCAAATTCCGTAGCGCTGTACAATGAGTACCGTGTATAGATCCTAAACGTTTTTAACATCTATTTGTTTCTTAATCTGCATTTTTGGGCTACTATGAAGCAACTTTGGGCAACTATGAAGAACTATGTCATCATGTCCATTTATATCTGTATCTATTGAGTATGAGTGAGCAAATCCAAAAAATTTAAATGAATTTCCAATTACCTTTCAGAATTAACAAATGACATTATAAGTATACAGCGCAAAACAAATTATTTTGTGAAATTCCTATTAGGGCTGAAATAATATTTCTTAACCGATTCTGTAAGGATGCATAACTTGTAAGGAAAGGTCAGTCTTGAAATTAAAATTGTTTGAAAAAACTTGGAAAACTCTTTAAGAGATTTGCATTCCCGTTAAAGAGTTAGACCACATTCTTGCAGGTCTCACTGTTGCCAAGTCCTAATTTATGTAGTGTCATTGAAAAGAAGGAACCGTAATGGATTTTTAATTATCCTTAACTGCGAAGAACAAATGAAAGGTAGTACAGCTTCTAGAAGAAGCATAAAACATATTAGAAGTTATAAAGAGTAAATTACACAGTCATGCCCTATTAAAATCTTACGATAGTAATACTTTTTTCTGTATAAATTAGCAAGCTCTATAATTTATCAGTGCTTTTGGAAAATTCAATATATTGCCACTATAATATTCATATTGATTCATTTTGTTTTTCCTTGTTTGTGTTCTTTCCCATTATTTTTTAAAGTGACAGTTCCCTCAAAACAAATGTTTATTTTCAGGTAAACTGTTATTATAGATTACAGATATGATTACTGCTTAATAAGGTTTGTTTGTGCCTTGAGGAATACATCTGGTCCTTATAGAAATATAGAAATCATCCTCACTGGTGGTCTGTATCAGCAACTAATTCAGCTGTGTAAACAGATGTTTGCCTACTGGAAAGAAAAATAAAAATGCCCAATTAGGAGAGGTAAGACATGATAAGATAAACAGATGTATAGACGTTTCTGTTCTCAGATAATGCAGGATAAATTACACACAGATGTATACACAAATTCTGATTGTAAAATATGAACAATACATGAAAAGTATGAAATATTTGATATTTTATTTTAAAATACACAAAATAAATTAAGATATAACTTTAGATAAACACTGTAAACAACGTAAAACAAGTTATAAAGTGTTACCTATGAGGAAAAGCAAGTTGATATTAAATTGATAAATTAACAATGCCACAAGCATGCAAATATTTTTTTTTTACCATTTGGTACCTAACAAGTTTATTATTTTGGAAGCAAAAAAAAATAATTTTTTAAAGGATGACTGCAGTTTTGTACACTGGGTCAACGTTGTCTTATCTTCATTTATTTTTATAATTGATCGTAAACTAGAACTGATGTGCACTCTCATTTGGCCAGTGCATCCTGCTATGATTACTATGATTTCAAGACCATGTATCTCATCCTTCTTATGTGTCCTTGGCCATTCCATTATTGCTCTTCTTTTGTTGTACGAGAAATCTAGTCTTTAAAAACATCTCATAGTTAAGCAGATACACTAAGGCATAGGAGTATATTATAAATGGGACATTGGAAAACAAATGACACTATTTAAAAATGTACTGCAATAAGGATCAGCTAATTATATTAGTTAGTCCATAAACACAAATGCACATGAAAAAAATGGGAGGGTGATCTACAGAAACACTGACATGCCATGCTGTGAGGTGAGGCAAATGCAATAGGAGCCCAGTATGTAGGAACAGTACTTACACAGAAACAAAGGGGTTAACTGGTCTGTGCAGAAATGCAGAACATGGTAAATAGATGGCAACAGAAGGGTTAAAAATTCAGGGTCTTAAAAAGAGGAACATGAAATACAGGATGAATCTTAAGAGAGTGTGGTAGTACTTTGATTGTCAAAGGTGATATAATCTTACAAATGGGAAATTGACCAATACATTTTGTCCCCTACCTGGTACGTAGGTTCTGGAGAGCGGTGTGCAACGGCAAATCGTAGTACTGTTGTGATCTGGACAAAGAGAGTAAGCTTGTGTAAGATTTTGTACATGTTTTCTAGCTGAAGGAACTGCACTAGCATGCATCCGGGAGCATGGATGGATGATGATATCCAAAAAAGGGAAAAAACTGAGACAACTTCATGGAACTATGAAGATGATTATTAGCGGCAAACTCAGCTAATGGAAGGAATTGGGCCCAATCATCCTGTAGGCACATTAAGAAGCAGCAGTTTTCGTTCACCCACATCGTAGTTGCGTTCAGATGGGGTTAAGTTCGGTAGAAGAAAGCCACCAGATGCAATTGTTCAACTGAGTTATGCCTTTGGGATAGGATGGCTCCTACCAAGGAATCAGAAGCATCAACTTCCAGAAATGGTTTATTCTGGTAATATCACAAAGCCGTGTTGAATCTTTTCTTTAGAGTCTAAAATGCAGTTTGTGCAGCCTCAGTCCCTACAAACTTTGTGGTTTTGGAGGTAAGCGCATTAGTAGGTTGAATTAATTGTTGTATACTCTTACAGTCAGTAGGTGGGGGCCAGTGAAGGGCCATTGAAGGATTGCTGACACTTTTTGGGATCTATTTCGATGCTGTTGGGAGACAGGATGAATTCAAGGACTTTGGATGTCTCAAATACATACGTCTCTAATTTGACAATTTAAATTGTGTTGTCTCAGTCATCTGTACATGATGTGGGCTGCCAAGGAATGGGAGTAAATTAGAATATTGTGTAAATAGATTACGACAAAATTGTCCAAAATATAATTGACAAAATGCTGAAATGTTGCAGGAGCGTTGCAGAGTCCGAATGGCATTACTAAGAGGCCATTCATCTCCCCTAGGTATTCTTACAAGGTTATATGCCCATGCAAGTCTATTTTGGTTAATACTTGGGCCACAAGCTCCTAGATGAAGGGAAGAGGATAGCTCTGATAGTTCCTGAGCCAAAGAAGTCCCAAGATGAGGGGAAACGTAGGTGCAGGTATGGTATCAAACTGGAGGAGCACCTGGTGCTTCTTACCGATGGTGACCACAAGGTTTCATGATACAAAAGACAAAGTTTCTATTCCTTTGACGCTGTCCCCACTCCATATGCCATAGTCTTAGAGTTCTCTAAGAAGTGCCACTTCTCCAGGTCGCCACCGAAAAACCAGAGGATGTGGAAGTGGCATTCTTGGTTTTTATAGCAACTGTTTCTAAGAATGAGTGGGATTAATATACAGAGAGAACCCCAGTGTTATAATGTAAATTGATTGCCTTGTCAAGGGACCACTGAACACTTAATGGAAACAGAAGTTGGTTTCTGCAGACCGTGCTGCAATCTCAGAAATGCAGATCAATGTACATTATTTCAAATATGTTGTCTATGCAATAGAGTTTAAACTTGAGATGCTTCCAAGCGGGTTTGCATGATATGATAGGATGATAAGACGCTGTCTGCTTCTTTGAGTTCATCTTAAACCTTTTTTTGTAAGGTACATAATCCCACTTGTCTCTGTTGCTAGTAACAAAATGTTAGTATTATTAATATTTTTACAGAGATCTCATAATTTGGGCTTTATTTTACTGTATGTACTAGGATGTAGGCTAAATACCAACAGAGGAAATAACAAAGTGGGCATTAACCATCAGTTTATGGCACACTGATGTCATGCCACAAATTATGTTTCCAGAAAATCACCACCTCATGATCTTATGAGTAGTCATTTGCAGTGCCCGTATGTTGTCAGAAACAGATGCAAGAACGAAACTTCCCACATACTTGAAGATGGAAACTTTTTTCACCTAGCTTGGATGATTTTACTGCATCTGTGCAAATGTCAAAATCAGATTGGATGTTGTGTTGCTGCTTATCTGGTTAGCTATGGTCCTTCTTATTTAAACTCATCTGGCCAAGTTACAATACTTTGCCTAAAAAGTGATTTACCTTAGAAACCCACAATCTATAAATAATTAGACAAATAAAATACACTTTTCTTCTTGTAGCATTTAAATTTAAGAGGAGACTATTCTCGAGCTAGGAGGCTGCTAACACATTACCTTGTCAAGATAGTACATATTGATTAGTGATATCCTGGATTAATTAACAAGATACCAAAACGCAGGAAAGTTAATGGTCCGAATGGTTTGAGTTGAATAATTCTGAATTAGAAACTAATATGCTATAATTCTATTTGACCAAAAAAACCCTTTGTTTACTTTACCTTTCTAAAACTTTTTAGCATTCGTTATTTATTATGAATCCAAAAATGATTCTCTAAAATTATTGAAAGCAGGTAGTGAATCTGAGATGTACAAAGATCACCCCATTTTACCCTAGTAAACATGCATATGCCTAACAGAAGCTGCTCTGACTCCTGTCAGGCTCCGAAGATTAATTAACCCCTGCAATCACTGATCTGGCACTGTAGGGGCTATTTTTAATTTGACCTAGAGGGCATGCTGCCTCTTTACTTCCCCCTCACCTTTCCCCCTCATCAGCCCCTTATCTGCCAACTCACCCCCTCCAGATACTTCAGGTGATGTAGTGGAATGGGAGTAAGGGGGCATATCAGGTAGTGAGGTCACTAAAAAAAAGGCCAGAGTGATAATTTCAGTTTTCTCAAACTACAGGGGTTGATTAATCTAAAGTGAGATCATTGAAGGAGCAGTGCCTGAGCAGTGATTACAGCTGTTTGGTACTGCATGTGGGGAGAGAGGAGAAAGGTGGGGGTAAGAGGGGTAGTCAATGTAAAAAAAATAAAAAAAATATGAGAAATGGGTCTTTGGTTTCACAAATGACACCATCAATTACATATGGATGACATAAATGACATTATCAATGACATATTGATTATATCACAAATTACAGCATCAATTAAAATTATGTGACATTATATTTAATTACGGTATGTCTAAAGTAGACGGCTGCTGAACTTCCAGGATAGCATTAACGTGACATAGGACTCTCATGGGAATGTTTTTGATGTTAGATTACTAGGATTATTATGTTAGATCAAAATCAAAATTGCAGTACAACTATTTTTTTAAACATTAACTGGCTAATGGTTCACTGTTACTACTAGGAGATACCTTTGTACATTGTTGAGGTACCAGTCTTTCTGGTGTTGTGAAGTACAATTTTACATGTTAATGTTTAAAAGAACATGGGTGGGTGAACTGCATTTTGAAAAAGTTTATCGCACAGCACCCAGATTTCTTACTTTCACGAAAGAAATTATGTTCGGCATTATCAAAAGTTTATTGCCATTGAATATTATTTGTAAATCATCAATAAACCTTTTGAAAATGAAATTATTTAAGCTGCTAAATGGGCAACGATAACCCACTGCATCATATACTGTATATTCAATACATAAAAATAATACCAGTGTATTCTATCTTACCAAGAAAATGTTATTATGCACGATTATCTTATTTAATAGACACCCCCATGGCCATAATGGAAAATACAATTATGATCCTTATTTACTAACAGTACAGATTCCATAATATGCCTTGCAGTCGTTCAACCACCTTATTATACTATTAAAGTAAATGGGTCGTGAAGTGTTTATTAAGAACAGTTGCTATTTAGGCACCTTCTGAAGGCAATTTAAAGCCCAGCTGCTTTCACTCTGTAAGGAAAAATCGAAAGACTAGTCTGTAGAAATATTGCTTCTTAAATCTACATTTGATCTCTTCTTTCTTGCTAGAGGATATAAGTACATTTGACCTGATGGTTCTTTATAGGTTAACAGGTACATCAAGTTGTGTTGCGCAATTCTCTTATTTTTAAAATAAAATTATATTTTCTCTACCATTTACTACAAAATATTAGTACAAAAAAACTCAGTACTACAAGTACTAGAATTCTACATTCTAGCCAATTGAAACTGAGCTCACATTGACATTAACGGGAGTAGCAGCAACCATTTACATGTAAACTCCCTGAACACTGATGTTTTGGTAGCAAGTGAGAGTGGTTCTTGGTTTCTGTAGAGGCAGCCTTATTTTCTAACTCCAGTAGCTAAAGAACGTATTCTCCAACTTGCATGTAGTAAAATACATTCGAGTCCATGTAAAATGCACTCCAACATGAATACAATTTTGGTAATTAGACTATTACAATGCCTTTAAGCTAATAACACACAAAGAATGATAATCTTGCATGTCTTTATTTAACACACACAATAAACATTCACAGTGCCGACTGGTCAAACCTCCTTTGGCAGCAATAACCTCAAAGAAGTGCTTCAAGTAGCTGCAGATCAGACCTCCACAACGTTCAGGAGGAAGTTTAAATTGAAATCACGATGTTCCCTACACAATACTTCACCGCTTGGATGATGTTTTCATGTGGGTATGCGGTGCCCTTTTCATACCATACATAGCGCTGCATGTTCTTCCGTGCAATGCTCAGAGAAATTAGCAAAAACCTGAGTAGTTACATCTCAGACTCTACAGGCCTCAGCATGTTAAATGTTAAAGTCCATGACAGTTCAATTAGAAGAAATAGTATAGTATAGAGAGTATAGTTTGCTTGGCAGGGTAGCCAAGAGAAAGCTTCTTCTCTCTAAAAAAAGAACATGGCAGCATGGCCAGGTTTGCAAAGTTGCATCGGAACAAACCACAAGACTTCTGGAACAATGTTCCTTGGACAGACAAGACCAAAGTGAAAATGTTTGGCCATAATGCACAGCGCCACATTTGGGCTAGTTTTGCAGCCACAGGACCTGGGAACCTTGCAGTTATTGAGTAAATCATGAACTCCTCTGTATACCAAAATATTCTAGAGTCAAATGTGAGGTCATCTGTTAGACAGCTAAATCTTGGCTGAAATTGTCATGCAACAGGACAATGATCTCAAACACACTAGCAATTCTACAACAGAATGGCTAAAAATGAAAAGATTCAAGGTGTTGGCCCAGTCAAAGTCAAGACTCAAAATCAAAGTCCAGACCTCAACCTGATTGAAATGCTGTGGCGGGACCTTAATAGAGATGTGAATAAACAAATGCCTGCAAACCTCAATGAACTGAAGCAACATTGTAAAGAAAAGTGGTCAAAAATTCCTCCACAATGATGTGAGAGGCTGATAAAGTCATACAGTTTTTAATACATGATGACACTCCGTAACATGTCATGTGTTGTTCACCTGAGGTTGTCTTTGTCTAATTTTTAGGCCTGCTAAAGAACAGATGATTGTTATTATGTCCTGATATGTAAAGCCATAGAAGTCAAAGAGGCTGTACTTTCATGAGTATGGTATAGGGGGTGTGTAGTATAGTTGCAATAAAGATTAAGATATTTTTACTTCTTCATACCTCTGAGCAGGAGATGGTAGATGAGCATTATATAGCTGGGTTCTATAAACAACGGGATAATATTTACCGTATTTGCTCGATTATAAGACGACCCTGATTGTAAGACGACCCCCCAAAATCTGAATATTAATTTATGAAAAAAAAGAAAAAGCCTGAATATAAGATGACCCTATAGGAAAAAGTTTTACCAGTAAATGTTAATTCATGGGATTGTGCAACTATGTGAGCTATTTTTTTTATAAAAGCTATGAGAAAAATATTTTGTTTTTATTTTTCCAACCTGCCCCCCAGTTAAACACATCTACCCCCAGGCTTGCCACTCTGCCCCAGAAATGCCTCATACCCCATATATACCACTGTGCCCCATGATATGCCTTTTAACCCTCTAAATGCCACTGTGCCCCCTGATATGCCTTTTGGCCCCCTATGTGCCACTCTGCCTCCAGAAATGCCTTATACCCCTATATGCAACTCTGGCATTTAGGGGGTTAAAAGGCATATTATGGGGCAGAGTGGCATATAGGAAGGTATATGGCATTTCAGGAGGCAGAGTGGCCTATAGAGGGTTAAAAGGCATTTCTGCAAATCGCGTAGACGTCTACCCGCTGTCCGGACTGGGGAGTCAGAAGCACCAGTAAGTTGGGGGGGCATAAGACAGGAGGATCCAGGTCTGTATCTTAGTCTCATAGTCAGACCTATTCGAGGTCTGATTATAAGACGACCCCGATTATAAGACCAGGGGTATTTTTCAGAGCACTTGCTCTGGAAAAAAACCTCATCTTATAATCGAGCAAATACGGTAATAAGCCCTCTCCTCTCCTTATACAGGGGTGGAAAAAGAGGGGCACCACTATGATAATGGAACTCTCCAACTACATAACTAAGCACAGTAATGTCAAATCAATACATAATATCAAATGTATGTATATACATTTTAATATACTCTATCTATGCTAAACAAAACAGACTTTCTTCATAGTCTCAGTCACTTAGTACTGAAATCAGAATTATGACCCTTATTTACGAACAGTACAGATTCCATAACATGCCTTCCAAGCCTTCAACCATCTTATTACACCATTAAAGTGAATGGGCCGTAAAGCTCTGTGTTTATTAAGCAGAGTTGCCATTTAGACACTTTCAAAAAACAATTTAAATACCAATGACTTCCACGCACTAAGCTACAATCGAAGGTGTATTCATTAGAAGCGCTGTTTGTTAAACCTACAGTTTATCATTTTGTTTCTTGCTACAAGGCATAAAATACTTGTCCTGCTGGTTCCTTAGAGGTTAACTGGAAAGTATAATTGTTCTGCTTCTTCTAAGCGCAAATAACAGCTTTAAGTTTACTAATGAAAAAAGTTAAACATTTAATGGTCAATAAGAAGAATTTTCAGTCTTTGCTTACGTGAATGATATAGCAATTAACAAAACAGAATGAAAAAAAAAAAGAAAAACAGTTATTTGCCAAGGGACAAAGCTCATGAGCTATCAATGGAAAATGCATATATTAGAGGTGGCTGTCTTTTAATAAATAATCACTACCTGTGTAGAACTACTGCTCATTCATGTTCAAAGTTAATTGTCATGATGGACACATTTTTAACCCTAGCAATGTTGCATATTAAATATAACAGAAACCAAAATGATTTATTGGGATGATATATGCATGAATTCATCCTAGTAGGGTTTATTTGTATTCAACGCAGTAGCGTACCTAGCAGGGGGCAGGGTGCGGTCCACACCGTGTGCCGCTCCTCAGGGAGGTGCCAACTTGCCGGCACCCCTCCAGAGACAGACAATAATGTCCGCTGCTGGAGCAGCAGGCTCGCAAGAGAGCGATTTCGGAGGTCTTTAATGGATTGGTATATGTGTGGATTAGTATATGTATGGATAGGTATATGTGTGGATTGGTATATGTGGATTGGTATGTGTGAATTGGTATATGTGTGGATTGGTATGTGTGGATTTTTTTGTTTGGGATTAGTATGTGTGGCATTGCGTATGTGTTGGATTAGTATATGTGTGGATTGGTATATGTGCGATTTATGGTATGTCGTGAAATTGGCGTTTATATGTGTGGAATGGTATGTGTGGATGGTATTGTGTGGATTAGATGCTGTGCCATTAGTATGTGTGGATTAGTATGCTGTGGATTGTATGTGGGCACTTGGTATGTGTGCATTAGTTTATATGTGTGGATTGTATTGGCCCGATTAGTATGTGTGGATTGGTTAAATGTGGATTGGCTAAGTGCCTGATTTGATATGGCTTACACTGCCTACCATTCCAATGCTCCTTGTTTTCATATTATAAGCATTGCGCTCTAAAACGCTACATCATGAACCTCCATCGTCACTCTATACGTTCCACTACAGTGCGCAGACGCTGCGGCAGAAACAGAGCGCCTTGCCACCCCACCGCAGGGACTCCTGACAAGGTAAGCTGAACTTCAAAGGGGCGAGAGGGCTAGATATTTAGGAGGCGGTAGATACGGGAGGAAGGGAGTAGAAGGCTGAAGGGGTAGATAAGGCCGAAAGGAGTGAGAATGGGTAGATCGAGAGAAGGGAGGAAGGAGGGTAGCAAGAATATTGAAATAAAGAGTCAGAATGAGAGAGAAAAAAGGAATGGATTAATGTGTGGATGAATTGTGTGAATGAGTGAGAGAATTAATACATTTGTGAGAATGCATCAATGAATATATGTAAATATTTTTTTTAAAGAATAAATGAAGAGTGAATTAGTGGGTGACTGTAAAAGTGTTTGTGTTAATCATAGGTGTATAATTGATTTGTCAAAAAGGCAAAGATGGTATAAGCAGGGTGTTTATGGGACAAAAATAGCACAGGCAGGGTGTTTATGGGACAAAGATGGCACAGGTAGCGTGTTTATGGGACAAAGATGCCATACACTCGGCTGTTTGGGAACAATGCTGACTCATGCTGGGCTGTTTGGGGGCAAAGATGGCACGTCCTATATATGTGTGTGTAATTTGGGTGCTGGTCAGGTTCTATGTGGGCAATGTGGATGCTGGCTTTGGGGTGTGCAATCTGTGGTATATGCCTGTAATTTAGGGGGTTTTATCTATACCTTTATTGCTGAGTTTTTATGCGATTTCTAGTTGATCTATACCTGCAATGCTATGTTTCCGTACAATATTATTGTATACCTGCAAATACAGGATTTGTATGTCTGATTCTATGTCTCCAGTGCTGAGTTCACATGTGAACAAAAATAATAACAATATTAATATATACTAATATATACCTTCCTTATATATGCATTGCCTAACATGCAGCCTCCACAGTCCCTCATCATGCCCAGGCAAACCAGTATCAAGCTAGAACCTGTATGCCTTTGGGCGTCGATAGGAGTGTGATTTGCTGTTAACCAATCATATATATAAACTATCATATACTATCATATATATATATTTAAATATTGCTCATTTTTATTTTTTTATCCAATTTAGACTGTGTTAATCTTTACTTTTAATAATAAGTGCTGAGACTTTTCTTTATGCGTGTTGGGGTCATTTTTCGGTTATTGGCCAAGTCAAATGCTGAATGTGCGTTTTCGGTCCAGACATTTTACTCTTTATGTGCATCCCTACTAAACGCCAACACTTGGAAAGCTGCGTAGCGCCCTTTATACCACATCAAATGTTTGGGCTATATATTAGTGATAGGGGTTATGCTTGCACTATTGTCAATGTCTGGCTCCCGTGTCTCTTATACGTAATAGCGGCATTTACACCTAGTACCACTGTCACATGCCCTCTCCTCAGTATCCATTATTGATCAGGTGTTTATGCTCTACCCCTCCGGCAATGCTCCCTGCCCTTCAGTATAAGAGACAGGTGTTATGCTGTACCCTCGTCAACGTCTGCCTCAGTATGTAATGATAGGTGTAATGCTGTAGCCCCGTCAAAGTCTGCCTCAGTATATAGTGATAGGTGTTATGCTGTACCACCTTCAATGTCTGTGCCAGTATATAACGATAGAAGTTATGCAGTTTTAAAGTGTGTGTGAGGGGGGGTGCCACATACAGGATCTGCCCCAGGTGCCAAATACTCTAGGTACTCCCCTGATTCAACGTACAAACATTTAAAAGCTATTCTTAAAGAAACTAAATAATATT
>VKOC01026267.1:0-15566 GCA_009364415.1 Spea multiplicata
ATAATAATAATAATAACTAGACCATTTGATGGAAAACCCCCCACTAAAAAACATCTTTTCCTGCTTTCAGTCACATTAATGCAATATTACAGCATTACAGTTTTATTCCATTATATCTTTGTTGTCCTATCCTACACAGTCAACAGTCTGTACTGTATTATTCCAGGATCAATAAATAAATATGTATGAAACACAGGCATTGCATGGGGTGTAACATAGGTAAAATTAATATTTTACCTGCTTTCTCCAGTTCTGCATAAATAACTATGTATAGTTAAATAGTAAAGTGAACAGAATAAGTAATGGATAATATACAAAAGAGCATAGTTGTCAGATAACATCATATCAGAGTCAGTAATAATGGTAACAGGAGATTATAAACACCTTACCTCAATTGGCAAGAAGTGATGGCTTTTGTTAACATTTAATGGGACACATTCATCCTCTATAATGCAAAGGTGTTGGCCTGCTCCATTAGACTATATGTAAGATAACTCGTACGTCCTTGTCTGAAACAAGATCTACACCCCTCTTCATCACTTCCTATTAACCCAGGCAGGTGATCAACCCCACTGGTGTGGGTGATAAATTTAACAGAGATGGGGTATAATGGCCAAAGGTGAACAATGAAAATCACCAACAGTGATTTTGTTTTGATGCCATGTGCATGTACATATCTCTAGCAAACTGCCACATCCTGATGCTATGAGATCATACCGAGACATGTATTTGGCAACTAAGTCCACAAGTAGCAAAAATTGGGATATTTACAGTACTTGCTGTAGTGCAAGGTATCATTTTCCGCGCTGCTATAGGCAAATTCCGTGGCTGCTCCAAATCCACAGCAGTATCTAGAGGGAGATAGTTACAACCCAAGTTATTAAACCCCTTCAATCCCAGGGGTTTTTGGTACCTCAAAGCCCGGAGCAATTTAGCAATTTTTGCGCTATGTCGGTTCAGCGATGATTCTCTTTTCCTGTGAATAGTGTACCCATATAAACTATATATTGTTTTTTCAAGGAGAGATAGAGCTTTCTTTTGATACCATAGTTGGATGATTAGCTGAAAATTTAGAATTTAGTAAAAACTAGCAAAAATTAGAAAAAAACATCTAAGTTTTTTTACATTTTCCCTCTGAATCCTCACAAAATTAGGTAAAGAGACAGAAAATTCCATCCAGATTTATCAATTTAGGTGTCCTGATTTCAGAAATACCCAATTTATATAGATTTTCCATATTTTCCCAGCACATATAGGCAACATACTATAAGGTGTACATTACTTTATACAAAGCCGTTAAATTTTTACATTAGGTATGATGGGACTGCAACTCTAATTTTAAACAAATAAAACAAAAACACCCACAAAGGTATATATTTCTGTAAAGCAGACAATCCAGGCTATCCTATCAGGGGTATTAGGGCACTCTACATGCAGGTATTTGGCCACCAATCACTGTCAAAGGTGGCCACAGAAATTAGTTCCTGCACTTTTTTCACCAACGCGTCTTAGTATTTTGTAGTATTCTTAGGATTTTGTGTACAGGGTATGTGTTACGGCAGAGAAATCTATCCTAAATTGTTCAGCCGCCTCTCCTGATTACGGAAATACCCCACATGCCTAGTTTTTTTTTGTGGTTTTCTGGACATTACAGGGCACAAACGGGACCATGCGCGTTATAGATTCCAAACGTGAAATTTTTACATTTTGCTTTAGTAGACCTATGTTTCATTTGGGGCTGCTTAGCACCCCCCTAATTATAAATACCCCCATAAAAGTATATATTTCTGTAAAGCAGACAACCCAGAGTATCTCATCAAGAGCATTTGGACAATTTCCATGCAACCATTTGGCCGCCAATTACTGCCAAAATCAGCCGTTACTCTAATTTCGTGCACTTTTTTCACCAACACTTCTGTGTTGCTGAGGATTTTTGGCACAGGTTATGTGTTATGGCAGAGTAATACAGCCTAAAGTGTTCAGCCGCCTCTCCTGATTACGGAAATACCCCACATGCCTAGTGTTTTTGTGGGTTTCTGGACATTACAGGGCACAAACGGGACCATGCGCGTTATAGATTCCAAACGTGAAATTTTCACATTTTGCTTTAGTAGACCTATGTTTCATTTGGGGCTGCTTAGCACCCCCTAATTATAAATACCCCCATAAAAGTATATATTTCTGTAAAGCAGACAACCCAGAGTATCTCATCAAGAGCATTTGGACAATTTCCATGCAACCATTTGGCCGCCAATCACTGCCAAAGTCAGCCGTTGCTCTAATTTCGTGCACTTTTTTCACCAACACTTCTGTGTTGCTGAGGATTTTTGGCACAGGGTATGTGTTACGGCAGAGAAATGCAGCCTAAAGTGTACAGCCGCCTCTCCTGATTACGGAAATACCCCACATGCCTAGTTTTTTTGTGGGTTTCTGGACATTACAGGGCATAAGTTGTAACGTGCCGGCAAACTGGATCACAGTGTGTGCTAAGCAAATGCTATCTATGAAGCAGCTTAGCAGTCCCACAGGAGAACATGTTCCCATAAAAGTACACATTTTTGGAAAGTGGTCTACCAGAGTATTTCACCAGGAGCATTTGGACAATTTTCATGCAACCATTTGGCCGCCAATCACTGCCAAAGTCAGCCGTTGCTCTAATTTTGTGCACTTTTTCCACCAACACTTCTGTGTTGCTGAGGATTTTTGGCACAGGGTATGTGTTACGGCAGAGAAATTCAGCCTAAAGTGTACAGCCGCCTCTCCTGATTACGGAAATACCCCACATGCCTAGTTTTTTGTGGTTTTCTGGACATTACAGGGCACCCCAACTAAACAAATGAATTATTTTTTTTAAGTTTTTTTTTTTTGGTTTTTTTTTTGAGATGGTTGGAGTATGGGTTAATTTAGGGTTAGGGTTATGTACTGATTTTTAATTTTTTTTTTTGTCTGCAGCTCTGCACCATGCTCTGTCTCTCTCTCTCTCTCAGATGGAGGAGAGAGGCAGAGCCTCTGCAGTAACGGTCACACGATCGCTGTGATTACTCATCGCAGCGATCGTGTGACCTTACTGCCGGATGTGTGGCCCTGGGGGACTGCCCCGGGTGTGGGGCAGTCCCCCAGGGCTAATAACATACCGGAGGGAATGCCCGATCAGTAGTGACGTCACCTGGCAGGGAAAGCCCGATCGCGCGATCGAGCATTTTTCTCTGTAACAGCTTTCCGGCTTCGCGCCGGAAGCTGTTACGGGAGATCGGGCAGCAGAAAGCCAGCAATGCTGGCTTCTGCTGCCAGGGGGTGTCCAGGCTGTCAAATGACGGGCTGGACGTACCGGGACGTCCATAGGGGATTCTTTGTGGGCGTTTTTTGGACGTCCCAGTACGTCTAAAGGGGATTGAAGGGGTTAAAGGAGCTTGGTGGTATACTAGCAAAGCAGTTAACAGATGAATTTAATCATTGTTAATGGGTATTGTCCCAAAGGACTGGAAGTTAGCGAATGTTGTGGCCATTCACAAAAAAAAGGCAGTAGGGAGGCGTCGGGCAACTACAGGCCAGTAAGTCTTACATCTGTAGTGGGGAAATTAATGGAAACTATGTTAAAGAATAGGATTGTTGAACATCTGAAGAACATGTGTTTAGCTCAGAAAGATCATGCCAAACTAATCGTATTGATTATTTTGATTGGGTGATCAAGTAGTTGATCAAGGTGGTCCAGTAGACATTGCGTATCTGGATTTCAGACACTTTCCCACATTTGACACTGTCCCACATAAAAGACTTAGCAATAAACTGAGCTTAGATCCCAATATTATTAAATGGATTAGGCAGTGGCAGAAAACAGAAGGTTGAAGTCAATGGTGTATATTCGGAGCAAGGTCTTGTTACCAGTGGGGTACCTCATGGACCTGTACTTGGACCTATTCTCTGGTACATCATTTTGCATATGCTTTGTGTGCTTTACTAATCTGTCATTTAGTGTTTTTATTCATAAACTGCAAACTTTTTATTATTTTTATTTTTTTCTGTCTCTTTTAAATGTTCTGTCTATTTTGGGCATCTAATTATATATCATTCTGTGTACAGTAGAGCATAAGTAATATAGATGGTGTTATTTCAACCTACACTGTAGTTTGTGCTTTGTGTTTTAATAACATATAACAACTATGAAAACGCAGCTTTTGAATGGTGATATTTTCCTTAAGTAAACCGGCCATATGAAAAGCTAATTATAACCTGTATGGTATATAGGTAGAATGTGAATCATATGATGGAAAAATAGATGTTAGTCATATACCAGCATTAAAAACTACACTATTACATATATAAATATATGGGTGCAGAGTTATGGGTGAATATATGAAATTACCTTCAGTCTGCTATCTATTTTCATTACATGCAATTTTAGTAAGTAAAGGGGTAGTAGTGTAGATGGGATGCATGAATTATTTTGTTGAATTTTGAACATTGTATCTAACATTGTATTGCATTAGGTGAAGATGCAGAATTTTACAAATATAATTTAAAAATAATATGTAGACCGAAATCAACATTTATATTTGAAGAAAACATACAAAACATTATATTTATATGGTGAAAATGTGTGTCTGAACTGTTTGTTAGTGCAACATGCTACAAAGCCACATGCTACGAAGCCACAAAGTAACCTTGCGTACATTGTACACTGTACCGGCTCTACTGCCGATAAAATGCATGTGTTATTGGAACATATTTATTAGTTTCACAAATTTCAACAACACCCAAAAAACTCCAAAACTAGAACAATGTTATAAAATTAAAACGCTAAATGTCGGCCATTCATATGCTGTATTCAAGAGTTTATTGCACACCTCTTTATTTTCACCTGATTGTATTTCCACCGAACCGGCAAACCTGGCTTCACCTGTTTGAACGGGAAGTTCTTAGTTTCTGATGATTTCACCCCTTGCTTCAACAAAGCAGTGCAAACATCTCTGCACATGTTAAACCAGTCTGTCACAGTTGCAAAAGGTTACTCACCACCTTTGTTGGCATCTGCAGGACGAAAACAATGAAGTTTTCCATTTAAATCTGTGTAATGGAAAAACACATTACTGCTTCTCACTGAGCGTGTAGTTTGGCATCCTTTTCGTGGACATATGTTTTTCCTGCATGGTAGCTCACCAAAAGATGGCACAACTATGTATCCATTGGTTCAGATTATGGTGTCAGAGAAATGTAACCGCAGTCTCTTTGTGTAATATGTTGCAATAGAAATCTTTGGTCAACGTCATTTTGGGGGTCACTTGTCACACAATAACTAATAATTGTTAGGACAGGACAGGGAGCTTTAAAGCAGGAGGTGCAGACACCCAGAAGCAGGCAGTCCAAACACTAAACATTTAATAATCAGTCCAGAAAGTCATGGCAGGCAGTACAGGATCACAAAGAGTTAACAAGCCAAGGTTGTGGAACAGGAGACAGACAGGATAGTCCAGGTAGCAAGCCAAAGGTCAATATCTGGGAGGTCAAGCATGCTTGCAGGGTATGTAAAATAGGCCTTTATGGCGGTGATCCAAATTATTGGCATCAAAACAGCTTAACTCCCAACCATCCAATTTTCTATGGGGCAGTCCTGATTTCCAGACACTGGCCAGCTGAGCATGCCCACTGTTCAGCTGAGCAGACGCACTGTCCTACTTTTGGGCCATATGGGAAATCTGATCTTCCCTGATTGGAAGGCAAAATCGCTCATCCCACATTGCTACCTTATGATGTTTTGAAGTGGAGCACTGTGATATGGCTCTGTGGGGTAAGGTTGGTGGGTAGTCCTTCCCCTACCCACCTCTGGGCACAAAATCCGCCTCCGCAACAAATACCACAGTTTGCACACCTGAAATGTTGGGGGTATAGAACACCATTGGTGAAATGTCCCTTCTTTTGAACCCATTTTTTATTTTAACTTGAAACCTTCTAATCTTGCAGTGACATAAGGTTGTCATATTCCTCCCTAAACTAGGCTAATGCATTGTCAAGGGATGGCTTTAAAAACATGGGGAAAGTCTTCAAGAATATTTATATTTCATACATTTGCCACAGTGAAGTTCCCAAGGTGTTGTATGCTGCAGTACAGTAGTTTTCCAGATAATGTTATGTGTCTACAAGAACACCTTCCTGAGGAAGCTATGTGGAGTTCTCCCTCTTCTGTTGTACTGGCTTTGTAAAGGATCATATCTAGTTGTGTGTGGAAGCAGAACTAGCCATGATATAAGTAAGGGGATAATTGTTCATAGAGGTCGGCAAGACAGACGCAGGGGCAGGGCTAGCCAACACCCCAGATAGCTTTAGCATGTGTGGAGTAGGAGGAGGGTGGGTGGGGATTAGGAGGGAAATGATCAGTCGTAGTATGCCCAAACCCTGCATCTAAGCCTAGACTAGATTACTAGATCATTGCTGTTAGGGTTTGAGTAGGATAATTAAATGTTATTATCAAAATCAAAGCTTGCAAGATAACCAGATTCACGTATTTAAATCATAGCTTGTACCTGTGAATATTTTAGAGATATGTAGTTTTCCCTCTGAACATAGCTTGAATAACAATAAGCTAGCTGTTGGAACAAGGAAAACACTTTTATCTCTCACATCTGGAGTAGCTGTTGCCTTCTAAAAAAACCCCCAAAAGATTGCTGTTACTGGATTCTGTAACCGTAGGCAGCTGAACATTCTGGCCTAGGGTGGTCCGTGATGAGTGGCCTCTCACGGCAGTTAGAGCTGTCAGTTTCAGAAAAGAAAAGCATTGGCCACAGTATATTAGCAAAAATGCTTTTGTGCACATGTTGTGTATGTAACAGACTGCTATACTTTGCTGTTTGCTTTAAGTTGGAGATTTTGAACTTTGCCCTTTTTCCATGTCATGTGAGGAGGGGGGGCTAGAGTGGCAAGAAGAAGAGGACAGGGGTGAAGCCATGTTCTCTGGCTGTGCAGAAAGAAAGTGCTACTGTTTTTTTATTATCCACTTCTGCTGGGACATTGAAATAAAAGCAAGGGAGGTCTAATGCACTGCAAGTACATGACTCTGGCACTATCTATAACATACAGCTGAACACATAAATAAAAACACGTGAGACATGAGGTCGTTGGAAAAAGTGTAAGGCCACAGCACTTTATTACTGTGACAAATGCAAGAAATAAAATAAGAAGATATGATATAGGTTATGCATACATAACATTTTAAAACCAGATAACATTTTGTAGGGATATCCCGCCAAATACCATAGGGACACCACTGTGTCGGAACACCCTACCCTTTAACGTTCCCCCAGGGACTGAACCCGTGGAGAAAATGAAATACACATAACTGATGGTATAACAACCAATAAAACACAGCATACCTATCTCAAAAACATCCGCCATAATCTGCGCGATTCCTCCACAACAGCTTGCTCAATACCTGTGGTAACTTCCAGACACCACAGATCGCCTCCCACATCACTTAAATGAACGCCATCGTCACAGAAAAGCGCTGGGGAGTCGGTTGTAATTTCAGGGTGGGAAATCACCAAGCCACCCTGCAGTGCTACAAAGCGAGCTATAGCCCTGTTAACATTCAGACGAGCCCTATTAATGCCATCCAACGACCTCACACCCCTCCAAAACAGTCTAGACCACAAAATATTAACGCCAGGCATGGAAGCCTGGTAACGGACGATGTCACAATTAATATCTTTTTAGAGGCGCCGCAAAGGCACGTAACATAAATCATTCCCACCTGCGTGTATGACCAAAACCTGGGGTGGCCTGTCAAGCCGAACCGCACGCTTTAGTTCATGAGCGACCCCCTCTCAACGAAGGCACCTCACGCCCATCCAATGGATCTCCACTTCAGGCAATGGAAAACCCAATTGATGACCAGAACGCTGAAGCGGCGCTCTACGTTCGGCCCAAAAAACGTAGGAGTGGCCAACTATCCAAACTAGTCCCGCAACCTAAAGAAAGAAACAGAAATAAAAATAACGACCAGAGTGTAAGAAAACAGGCAGGAGCAAAACCAATGGAGAAATTACCAATGGAGCAAAACCAACCACACCAATGTTTATCACAAAAACTTTTTTTTTTACGTATATATCCTCTTTTGTTTGTTTTTTTTGGGAGGAGTTTGTATTTTAAAACAGCCGGTCGCCACAACTTAGATGGCATGCAAGCAGTAGAGAGAGGTAATCAGTGTGTTTGTTTGGGTTTTTTTTTTTGCTTTGTTTGTTTTCTGTTGTACTTTTTTTTGTACTAAATAAAGGGGCGAATATATGATTTAAAACGGGCCGATTCCCAACGTCCGATCCTCTAAATAACAGAGTCGTCAGGCCCCATCTAGCCGCCTGCGTGGCTGCCCCAATGGGGAAGGAATGAGAACAATATTCATGAGGGGGAAGAGACAGAGCAGCCAAGCAGCGGCGAAACACAGCGATGAACTGAAAACAGGAAAGGAAAGAACCATCCCCATGAATCAGCAACGGCCCATCGCCGTGAGGTCTGACCTCCAAGTAGTTCTGCAAGCAAAGCAGCGGGCAGAGATCACTGCCCTCGAAACGTGCTAAATGTACAGTAAAACCTTTCCCAAATCTGTGGCCAATGCGCAAACAAAGGTCGTCCGCATCCGGGAACACATCACAATGACCCAAGTCATTGTCTGCTTGGCAGCGTCTGCTTGGGCAAATTAATTCTGAAATGCGGAAAGCCCCAAAAAACGCAAGCATAAAACTCAGCCGGAAAAGCGTTCTCTCATAACCCGACGAGCAAACAAAATTTAAAACACAAAATAGACGCTCCAATAAATCCAGCGTAACTGGACGGCGAGTATCGTGCTGAAAAACACCCTTCCTATAACCCTTCAAAGCCTGCCTGACCAAGAAGGATTTCGTGATGTCTGTAGAACCTGTAAGCTTAAAGTAAAACGCCAAGGCAGCCATTTTACGGGAAATACACAACACAGACACCACGCTCGAGTAGGCGTCTCCCAAGAACCAGAGCAATAAAGCCAACTTATCCTCATCCAGAACCGAGTCATGCCATGCCATACCTCCATACACCCGATAAGCTTCGCCTATTCTATCCATATAGCAGAACAACCCCGAGCAATGCTCAGGGGTCTTCTCTCCGATAACAAGCCAAGATGGCAAAAGCTTGCAACCAGTTGGTAAATGTGCGAGGAATGAGGTGATAGCGCCGTTTTTCCTTCTCCTTCTTACTGTCATCCCCTTTTGAGCCCCTATCCAAGTTAAACTTCTCCAACGGAAGAAGAGAAAAAATTTCAACATACTCATATAAATCCAAAAAAGACACCTGAGGTAAAGGAGGGAGCACAGCGCTGGGAGCAGGAGGGGGAACGGCGCAGGGAGCGGGAGGAAGGCTCCCAACAGTAGAAGACAAAAGTAGAGTATGTGTAAGAGGATGTGGTGCAAGAGGACCGGAATCCTGAACATGCTCACCAGAACTGCCAGGTTGCAGGGGAGCCATTCTGGACGATCGAAGATGTTCTGCAGCAGCTGGGGCCTCAGAAGCGGAAGCGTCAGTCGAAAACAGTACTGGAGACCAGCCGGACCTCATCTGTGATGCATCCTGCTGATCCTCAGCCGCATCTGGTGAAGGAACAGATCCGCCGGCACCACGGGAGCCGGAAAAAAGAAAGTAATTCCCTGCAGACACCAGAAAGATGGCTGCTCCCGTCGATTACACCACGGCGCCTTGATGATGTCACGGCACGCGTGCACTGGGCATGGTGGCGGCCATGTTGATAGGTGAAGAACTGCCAGGCGCAGGAACCACCGCTGAAGAGACTGGACGCCGAGACGGAGGAACCAGAGGATGGGAAACTCGCCGGGAGGAGGAAGACCGCACCGGGGTAGGTGGAATCACGTTGTCCGAAACGCCGTCATCGTGAGAATCCCACGCGGCCAGGGGTTCCGGTGGGCAGGGAGGAACGGGAACCCTCCTAGAAGATGTCCGACGGCCGACAGAAGGCCTCTGAGGCGCCACCACGGACCGGGCAGGCCCCCTGGACATCTCCGGGCTGAGCCTAGACGGGGGCCTACTCCTGCGAGCCCCAGCAGAGGCAGAAGGGCCAGCCGGGATTGATGGTACTAACGCTGCAAAATTTTCTTGCAGCCAGGAACCGCCATGGGCAACAGCAGCAGCCCTAATGGCAGCCAGCATGTCTTCCACGTCCTGAGAAGCCATATTAAGGTAAGTAGCAGATGCAAGGAATTATGCACTATGATTCACTGCTTTAAGCGATGGTCAATAGTATCTGACCAGCGGCGGAAAAGGGGTCCCCTAAATAGACAGCCCCAAAACCCCACCCAACCAGACGAGGAACCCCATAGGGTGTCCCTTACATGACCCCTAAGACCTGGCAACAAGCTTTCTGTTAGTCTAGGCTCAGTCATGCAGCCCTTCCTCTTAGTATCCAGGGCTTGACTAGAGTTAGAAGATTCTGGAACTTTCTGCAGTTTTCACAGCCTGTCAGCAAAAGGAAGAGAAATAATTGCTATCCTGCTACTGCCCTACATTTTGCCGGACTTCTGGATCTTTCTGGTAAGGTGCACTCACAGCCTTGTCAAGAAGAGGGGGAATCTGCACCTAGCCAGTTTTCCTTGTTTGTTACAAGTGGAGATATCTACAGTTACAGGTACTATCAACGGTACTATCTTCAGAGATTACTTCAGTCTTTTTTCTCATTGTATCTGGGTAGGGCTACCAACATCTAAGGGCCCCAACGTTGTGCACATAAATTACCTGCAGGTACCCATGAGTTTATAACTGTTTAGACATAGTTTTTTCATGTTATTAAGGGAAGTTTATTGGCTGCATTCCTGCTGCTAAAGACTCTTGTGGCTGTATTATTCCTATACCAGGGACTTTATCATCATTGCACATTAGCCAGGAACTGCATGGTTATTTCTGCTGTTATATGTGTATCTCTTTAACCACAATACAGCCTGTATTTCCATGTCTGTACTTATTTCATATCTTTGAGGTTTTATTAAGTGGAGGGTACTCATCTACTCAGTGGGGTGGGTTTCCCATAAATAGAAGTTGCACCGAGTGGAGGCACTGTGTTAGAACAAGATGTCCCGTTCTCCCAACTATGGTGGAGGCTCAGGATCCCTGTCAGTGTTAGAAGAAGATGTAATTTCTGCCAACTACCGTTTGTCGCCAGGAGTAGGGCAAGTGGTTACATGTACATGACACTGTATCAGTCTTCCCCACATGTTCTTCATAAATGTAGCTCAGGGACATAATGTGCTCGTAAGCAGATGACCCTCAGTATAAGCTAGAACCTAGGGCCAGCTAGCTTGCCTGGGCCAGGCCTAGGGCAGCATGCCACATAACTAATTCACTGACTGTAGATACTGTACGGACAGCCTTATTATTGCAATGAAAAGTTGGCTTAACTTTACATTTTGACTGGATCCAATGCACAATTTGGATGTAATGATATATTGTAACAGATGGCTTGCGGCTCCACTACATTAAGATTTCTCATACTTCATTGTGAACTTGTGCAGCTCTTCTCATGTGTATAAAACAGATGTACAAAATGTTTTGAGAAAATGCAAATCAAAAAGGTCTGTCTGTACTTCAACTATAGGGAAGGTACAGTTTTTCAGTTTCAAATCGTTAGTTTTAAATTATACACTAGGATGAAAGTGTATGTATTTCTGAAAAATATTATACTTTGCATGCAATTACTTTAGTAATCAGATGCTTGTTGTTCCTATTGTGTCCTCAAAAATTCTCTTTGGTACAGATGGTAAATGATAATAAATTATGACATTCTATTTATTTTGCAAGTGAATGTATGTATCACCTCCACTTTAATATGAATGCAGACTAATATAATGAATTCTGTTCAAATGTACAACCGAATATTGTATATTACAGTACAAATAAATGTGATCACTATATGAATTAAACATAAGTTTGAAAAAGAATACTTTTTGGGTCAAAAGCAGGAATGTTAGGTAGAACGGTTTAGAAGGGTTGAACTTGAAAGACTTGTGGGTCTTTTTTCAATCTCAATTACTACAGTATGTTACCATGTTACTCATGTGAGTCAATACCCCATAGTTATATCTTACTGGCCTTTGCAGCAGCTGACTGACATTGAAATGACTTGCTAAGTTTATTGTCTATAGTAATTCCCAAGTCCTTTTCATTTAATGTTTTTCTACAACAGAACATAATTTAAGGTATAATTTGAAATTGTTCTAGCCTTGGTGCCCGAATAATTATAATTTTAAAGACAGGAGGCGAGTATTTTGCATATCTTCCTTTACTCTCACCAACAGCAGCAAAGAAAGAGTTAATAATACAAGTGAAAACAACCAATAGAAACAGTACATAGGTGGTATATAAACCCCCTAACTATCTTCCTCTTTCGTCCGCTGTGAACCGGAACTGAAGAACGCAGCAAACCATCTAGCAACGTAAAACCGAACCCAACACTCAGAACAGGGGCTCGAACTGGAACCAAAGTCAAGAGCAAGGCGACAATGCACTCCAACTGGGACACGGAGATGGTATCAAGCTGAAACAAAGAGAGAGACATAACAGAACCAAATTCTTCACAAACATGGGAAAACACAGTAGAACGAGCATCACTGACAGTCATCACAAATCAGCAAACGCAACGGAGCAGACAAAACCCCAAGAAAACACAAAACGAATTCAAACCAGGCTTACTTACCTAGAGTGTACACCTAACCATCGGGAGGGCAGGGAGGGAAAATACTCGCCTCCTGTCTTTATTAAAATTATAATTATTCGGGCACCAAGGCTAGAATAATTTCAAATTTTAAGGCAAGACAGGAGGCTTCGTATTTTGCATTTTTTAACGCCGGAAACCAACGCCATTGCCCCTGAAGAAACCGGGCGGAAATAACATGCCCGAAAGGTGGAGGCACGGGACCAATCCGCCGCTCGCAGAATAGCCACTAAAGCTCCACCAGCCCGAAGGGCACAGGAGGCCGCAGCCCCCCTGACGGAAAAAGCACCGGTGCTCTTGTAGGAGAAGAAAAACAGCCTTGAAAGGTTTTACAAAGGAGAGGAGGAGTTGAGATGTCAAGACCGCACGTATCGACGTCGTGCGTGACAGAAAGTCCTGACACACCCGGCGACCCATTTTTGGATCGTCTAGAAAAAACGGCTAGGATACAGACGAGAACAACTCAGGGGAGAATAGAGACAGCATGAGCATCCAAAGCGCTAACATCCGAAACCCTATGAAAGCATAAGAGATACAACAGAAGGAAAAGTTTCGCCGACAACTGTCGGAGGGAGAGCGAATCGTTGTCTGGCCATCCCGAAGGAAATCTAACACGACAGCTACTTCCCACAGAGAACCGTAGTGCGGCGCCGAAGGACAGGATAAACTAATACCACGCAAAAGGTGGCAGACTAAGGGAGCCAAGGGGATCCATGTGCCGTCCAAAACTCAAAGGAGCCCAGCCTCGCCAAGCCGTCCGGTATGACATACCGGTACCTGGAGCCCAAGAGTTGCGGAGCAAGGACTGAGCCGCCTCCAATAGGCCCGAGACCGTTCGGGGTCCCCTGAAATCGTCCATACGACCGGGAGGAGATGTCTTTCCAGGATGAGCGCATGAACCTGGACCTCCGGGCCCGTCAGGGGATAGTACAGAGATGGGATCTCCAGAGGATCCTGGGCAGATAACTGCAGCAGGGCTGGAAACCACGGCTGAGCATGCCACGGGGGGGGTCACCAGAACCAAAGGCCCCCCGTCCCAACACAGGTGATGGATGACCCTCAAAATGACCATCTGGGGATTCGTCCTGGATGCAAATAGGTCCAGGTGCAAGACCCGACTGAGAAGTCTCCAGTCGCTCGCATCCCGCCAGTGTCTGGAGAACCCGTCCGCCAAGAGAACCTCGGCGCCCGGGAAGTATCCTGCCGGCAGAGTATGTTGCACGCAAGGCAAAAGTCGAAAACGTCCTTTGTTACCTCTGAGGTACTTGGACCGAGAACCCCCTAAGCGGTTGATATATCGAACCGCCGACATGCTGTCTAAGAAGCCTAAGAAGAGAAAGCGGCTTGGGACTAGTTCGGATTTGAGAGAATGGACTAGAAACCCGAGTTGGTGAAGGGTCTGCACCACAAAATCGGTCTGGGCGAGCAGGGTCTCCCGGCAGCTAGAGAAGAGTAGAATGTCGTCTAGATAGACTATACACCTGATACCCCTGGACCTGAAGAGAGCCATGACCGGCTTCAGGAGCTTTGTAAGGCACCAAGGGGCTGAACTTAGGCCGAAGGGAAGGGCCTTTAACTGCCATACCTGCCTGCCCCAGCGAAACTGAAGAAATCGCCTGGAATCTGGGTGAATTGGGACAGAGAAAAAGCGTCCGAGAGGTCCATGTAAACCAATCGCCTTCCAACCAAAGGTCTCAGGAGATACGGATCCCTACCATTTTGAAGTGGCGATAAACGAAAGCATTGAGAGCCCGTAGATTGATCACTGGGCGGAAGTCCCCGGTGCATTAGCGTACTAGGAAAAAGGAGCTGAGGAAACCGATTGATCCTTTTGCCCGCTGGATAGCCCCCTTGTCGCGGAAGGTGCGGAGTTCTGCTACCATTAAGGCCTGATCGGTAATGCCCTCTGAGATCTGGAAAACCCGTACCGTTAGGGGGATCCAAGGGTCCGACGAAATCCACACCCAGTTGTGGAAAAAGATGATATATGGCCCGCAACCCAGAGGAAGGGAACGAAGGACAAGAAGCATTGGGACTTACCGAAAACAGAGCGTCCCCTGGGAAATCCAGAAGCGCCTCTACCGTCTCCGCGTGGGTTGAAGGCCCTCTGTCTGCCCTTGGGATGAACGGCTGGCGGCCCGGCGGTCGACCAGCGCTCCCGGAAAAACAAAGGTCAGTCTGAAAGACCTTCCTCATTGACAGATACGTGGCGGTTTAATTCCTTGACAAACGTGTCTCCAAACAGTAAGTGGCTGCACCTAGGTCTTTAGGGCCCAATTCCCCCAACCTGGGATCATCTAGGTGGGGCTCATCCACCAAATACTCACGGACAAAGCGTGAGTCGAAATCTCTGGGCAAGATCAGATTTGCTGAAGGCCTCCGATTCGCTAGATGAATCCTCGTCCCATACGTCCACTATAGATAATGGATCATGCAAAGGAGTGTCAGAGGGTTTTGGGCGTTTGGCAGGTACCTTACCCTTGCCCGACTGAAACACTACTGCCCTTCCAAGGCCGTTTGGAGCCGGACTCCTTCAAAGTTCTCGGATTCCGACTCCGATGGTATTGCCTCTGGTCTGGAGGGAGCAGGAGGTTGCCCTTGGGGCAAATTTGCAGACATTTTAGAGAAAAAGGATTCCACTGAGTTAGAAGACTTTGCCCCTAACCAGGCCATAAAGGCATCCTGAGATGGAACAGTATCCTGAGACATTATGTCTGTATAAGGTAGGTGATGAGAACAGAGGCTCAGCCCGTATATTGTGCAAGGCCACAGGGACGCAGCCCGTATATATTGTGCAAGGCCACTGGGACTCGGCCCGTATATTGTGCACGGC
>VKOC01026268.1:0-10465 GCA_009364415.1 Spea multiplicata
TTTTTTTTTTTTTTACCATTTGTTTCATTATACGTCAAACCGATTAATAAGAGGAATAACTAAACATTTCTCTGATATGATCCTGCCTCCTTTGTAAATCTATCCGATATATTTGGTTTTATCACCAACTGATGGATTATTTAATGAAAAAAAGAACACGGAGCAGGCGCCAGCTTCATATTCATATCCAGCAGCCCAGGACTTTGTCTTATACATTTTTCAGGGCCCTCTCTTTTTTGCAATTCACCTAAAACTACTGCTCTAGGTAACTCGATACATCAATACTTTGCACTACAGTAATTAAAATGCAGCCTTAATAATAAAACAGATGATTAATAATTTATTTTGCTGTCTGGATTAGCTGCGTACAATTTATAATGGATAAAACTGAATTTATTTATACCTTATTAAATGGAAACACTTAAAGAAAAGAAGAAAAAAAATCCTGACGTACACAAAATGAGTAAATTAATGAGAAAAATGAGCAGTGAATTTACTGAAAACACCGTCATCCTCGAGTATAAAAAAGAAGAAAAAAGCATTGTATCACTTCCCATATACTTACATTTTCAGTCATATTTTTGTCGATTCTGTGTATTTATAGTAATTGTGGCGTTGCAGATACCACCATTTTTGCAACGAGACAATTTGCATAATTTGCTTCCAATGCCTGCATGCGGATTAAACGCGGAGAATAAATGTAACTTTGACGCGTCTGAATGGTGAGAAGGGATTAAAGGGTTGTTGGAGTGACTGCAATAATAAATCAGAAGCCTTTTTTTTGACAGATCTACTTGAGCTCTTATTTTCTAGGGAAAGCTGTGGTTACTTCAGATATTCGCATACAAAAACAGAATGCTTTTCTAACCTGGGAAAAATGGAACTTTATATCAATAACTTACTTTTTTTTTCTGGTGTAGGATGAATTCGACCCTTTCAAGAACAGCGGCCCTTCCAGGAGGAATCGACGATAGAGTTCCTTGGTCGCTGACAATGGTCATGCCTGCAATGTCAAGGCTTGGGTTGGGGGTTTAACGGTAATGGTGACACTCTGTTCTGACCGCTGTGAAGTCCACTCACATATCCCAATAATGATGGGTAAATATAATGGAGTTCCGATAGGCTTTAATTTTTTTAAGGGTTTTGGCAACCTACTAAATCTAATACACACCCTGCAACACTGATAAGTCGGCAGAAAATGTACCGGTAATGCATGATCCGGACTGGTCCCAGACACTGGCTGTCACATTAATAATAATACACAAGAATCTTTTTAAGATACCAGGAGAATCATTTGAGTACTTGTAACACTACAATACATTTACATTTAACCCTCTGAATGAAAGGCAGTATGTCCGATGTTGACGGTCAGTTTTTTTTCTTGTTAAGGCTGTATGTGTCCAGGTCCCAGAGCAATCATCCGTCTTGTGTCATCTTCCTTAATGTTCTGTTCCGTGTGGGTCTCTCTCATGTGACCTGCTGCTTACATTGGCTTTTTAGCCTGCGGGTGGCAAGATAATGATATCTCTATTTCTCTGATGTCTTCCCACTAAGTCATCTTCATTCTGCCGCTTGCACTCAGCAACCAAGAAGGAAAAACACCAATGCTTCCTTAAATATTAATACACACTTTCGCTAAGGGTGCATTCTTCATTGTTCAGCATAGTATTTCTCGTTTAGTATATCACCAATATATTTTGCCGAGAGCACTCCTGTCAGTTTACAAGAGCATACTGAGAATAATGTCGTGAATTCACGCACATTTCATCTTATGTATGTCTGTAAGTGTAAGAATTAGGACATCTCCACGCCTATTTGTATGGTACAATTCAAGGCTGTCCTAATAATATTCAGCAGCCAGATTTGGCTTCCCATAGTTTTTAAATATTAACCTTTTTTAAAATGTCTTGCTCAGAATTTTAGACTCTAGATCTCCTCTAGAATGGCGCTATGAGAGCTTCCACCAGTAGGATTGGCTTCCAATTCTTTTCCACTGTTGGTCCTAAAATTATGGCAAACGCCACATTCCATCGCTAGAATGTTGCAAATATCACAAAGAAAATAAAAAGCACATCTGTTCTAAATGTCTGTGGACCGTGAAAGAAAGAAAGAAAGAGAGCTTGGAATTCTATCTAAACAATTAAAAAAAAAAATATATTCTGTAGTGGAAATAAATAAGAAGATGCTATGCCTTCAGCAGGCATCCATAATATCCAAATCTAGTCTATAATGAAATGTTTTATGGTTTTTTTTCTGTTAATTACATGTTAATATATTTGTTAACGTCCAGAGCTTTTTCAGTAACTCTATCACAAAAGCGGATTGGAAGATAATAAATCTATCTCTGTCCCACCGTTCCTTAACCATTCTAAAACATTTCAACCATTTGCAACCTCTTTAACAATATTGTTTAATGTATTCTCGGAGAAGTTAGGTGTTTTCAGTCCTCATTGGCTTGTTTGGGGGTCTTATGAATGTTCAAAAATTTTTATTTCAAAAATTGAAAATGTGAGATGCTCGTTTACTACAACTTATGTTTAATACCCTTCCAAAAATGAATATGTTGGTTAAATCTATTTTTGCAATAAAGTTTTTTTTTTTTCCCTACATCTGTTAAATTGTCAATATTTTACGAGACGTCCATGTTTATTTTTTTTAATTTTTTTTTCAATTTAAGAAGTTATGATCTGGTTCACAAAACCGTGGACAACATAAGGAATAAATGAATTCAAATTTAAGAAAAATATTTCTTCTATTACTTCAACAGCGTTAGACTGCTGAGCCAAATATATTCTGAGGGCAGTAAATGTCTATTTTGCATTACTGCACAAAAACAAACATCATCATTATGCCAAAGTAAATAGTGGTCTGTGCTGGGAATCAGAATTATGGGGCAATTTCCAGCTACTATAGATCTAGTGATTAGAGTTTGTTTCTATTTGTAGTTTTTCATGTGCTGGAAAGATTTTTGTAAAAAAAGAGGTGTATAATTAGTTCACATAAAGGTAGAATAGACACCCGCTATGGAATACTCCATAAGCCGCTACTATGTTACAATGAATAGAAAGTATAAAATAAAAACTGGGACTGAGGTCGCAGAATATTGGCAGATGGCAGTTAAAAGAATAACCCATGAAATGTTTAACATACCTTCACAGCAAACGATACAAGATCAACAGTGTTCATCATACAGCTGTAATATCTGCAAATGTCACG
Organism: Spea multiplicata; assembly: GCA_009364415.1. Taxonomy (NCBI): domain Eukaryota; kingdom Metazoa; phylum Chordata; class Amphibia; order Anura; family Pelobatidae; genus Spea; species Spea multiplicata. Next base: position 3,217 of record VKOC01026268.1, read on the forward strand.
GTGCTTATTTACATTCAAGAGACCAAGCAGAAGTAAGGGGGTCTGGAACCGAACTTTGAAGAAAAGATCAAGGTCTTCAAGGGTCAGGGCTGGGAAAATTGGATCGAGGGCAACACCGACTACGGTACGCAAGTAATCAGGAACACCATCCAGAATCACACAAGAGTGTTGAGAGAGCGTTATATAGTTTACATAGAGCACTGGCTAATAAATATTACACTTTTTAGGTTGTATTTTTTCATGTACATTAGCTATAAATAGTTCTTATAGGAGAAATTTTATTTTTTTTCTACATTTTTTCTCACTTTTTTTTTTAGATTTTTTTCCCCCCCATATTAAATTATTTGCTCGATTATAAGACAAGGTTTTTTTCAGAGCAATTGCTATGAAAATTGTAAAGACAATGGTAAGCTATTCAGTGAGGATGCAGGCACAGGCTGGGGTTGCAGAGGGTGAATGAGTAGTGTTTGTATGTGTGTCTGGGTATGTTAGTGTGAATGTATGTGTGCACATGTTTTAGTCTGAGTTTCTGATTGTGTTAGTGTGAGTGTCTGGGTGTGTGTGTTAGGCTAATCCACAGGTAACATATTTTTAATGGAAATTTTGGTTTCACCAATTTTACTGACAATTTTAGACAATTTGCGTAATCTCATAATTGTTCTAATTAGAACATATGCAGTTGACATTGCAGCGGACCGATTCCAATTACAAAAATTCATTTCGTTCAAGCTGCTAGGACAGATGCTATTTTTATTTTTGAGTTTTTCATGAAAAAACAATTTTACAAAAGATGCCAATTTACCGTGGAGAAGAGAACACAGAAACAAAAAGCTTCAAATAAATTAGGTGGCGTCTTTTTTGGGGTCATCAACAGCAAGACGTTTATTTAATGAAAACAGTAAGTCGTCGCCATAAGACAGATTGTTGATAAGCTACTTAATTGCTGGCAGTCGTTACAATGAGGCAGGTTACACAAAGTCCTCAGCTCAAAGCGACATTCATAAACACATGCGACATCCGAGGAAGGTCCATAATGTTTCTAGTGATCTCAGACCAAGACGTTCGAGATTGCTGTCAGCTTTGAGCACCCTTTCTAGATAAACTTATATATTATGTCATCTCTAATTGGTAGAACTCAATAAGACGTGCGGGGAGGCATTCAAAACAAAGTAGTCTGGAGTACAAAGATCAATTATTGTTTATTTAATCCACAGTTGATTTTCTTCCTAATGTTGGAAAATGTCTTGTAGTGTAGTCTTCATACTCCTACTACTTGTGTAAATACAGATACATTTAGTAGTTTTGTTTTACTGTATGGTATGTTTTTCTTCTTTGCTGTTTCAATGTGCAGTTACAATGTACAATATATATGTACAACGTTCTATAAGGATTTAGAAAAGGTCAGCATAACAGACCTAGCTAAAACTTACTGTAGTCTTCACTGACCAAGGAGTTTGCAGTATGAAGAGGCATCATGATAATCATGGTTTATGGATGGACAGCTCAGCCCTCAACTCTCCAGTAAGTCGCCCTAATTAGTGAATGTATGCCTCTCCGTCACATTGTCAAAGTCACTGGCTGGTGGAACTTAAGAGTGGGCATGTGAGGGGAATTGGTCCAGATGGGCCAAAGTTAAACCAGGAGATCAGATGGCTGTCGATCGGAACCAGAATCCAGATATCTTGGTCAGGAGCAACCCAAGGTCAAACCAGGTGATCAGATGTCAAGCAGACTGATTCAGAGTCCATAGACTAAATCAGCTGCCAGGCAGGGTCAGAACCAAACAAATAGGGTACACCAAAGCAACAATCCGAGGAGCAGAATCAGGAGTGGGGCTAACGTAGGGCAACAAGCTGGATCAGCAACTTGTAACAGGCTACAGAGCGCATACACAATGAGACACCTACTGAATACACCTGGAGAGGTTTTATACCTGGGATGAACATGCTCCGCCCATAGGAAGCCTTCGTCCACCAATCACCTTCAACCACTACACTTGCACATTTGGCATCCAGGAGGTGACCAGGACCTCACTTTCTTCTCCTGCATGGCGTAAACGCTGACCGCCATCTTACTGGTGTTTCTAGAGGAGGCCCATGGCATGGGATATGCTGACCTGGAACATGACAATAGGGAGATATACTGTATACATGTTCCTGGGGTTGCTTATCATTGTTTTATCTAATCATGAGAAACGCGTGCATACTCATGATTAGATAAATCAATGATAAATCAATGGCAATGATGGTCGGTTAAAATAATGAGGATAATTAGAACTATATGCTGCTCAGTCTTCTGCATCTAAGTAAACCTATAGATATTAGATTAATGAATAAATTCTACTGCTAAAAACAGGAAGAATAGGTTTGGATACTCATTAATCCCTGAAGGCATGCCCGTATAAATTTGTCATAATTGATCTTACCATACAGATGCGGAACAAAAAGTATGTTTTTGTGTGTTAGTGTCTTAGTGTGTGTGAGCATGTTGTAAGTATGTTAGTGTGTGTGTGTGCGGAAGTACCATATGTTAACTCGCTAGTTCCACCGCTGTTGCTGCAGACAGCCTATGATTCGTTCAAGATAGTAACTAGTCTCGTGTATACTTTTCAATAGCCGTGGAAGGTCATTTATCTTTGAAATAACTGGGGCAGATAGAGTTTGATGATTTATTTTGCCAATTATCTATATGTGTTTTAACCCCAGGAGGACCAGTTACTGTCTATACCTCTGTAACAAGCTTCGTACTAGGGTATCAAATCAGCGTGGTTCAGTAGTGTTCTGATGAGAAATATGCCGTAATTCCAAGGAGTTCCATGACTGCCCCCTCATAGAAGACTTATAAATAAATCGCAATCTTTGGGGTTGGATGCCAGAATAGTTAAATGGATAAGGAGTGATAGGAGGCAAAAGGTTGTAGTAAATGGTGTTTCTTCAGAGGAAAAACTTGTTGCTGGTGGGGTACCTCAGGGATCAGTATTGGGACCCGTACTTTTAAATGGTTTATTGGTGATGTTGCAGAGAGTCTTCGTGGTAAGATGTGTGCTTTTGAAGATGATACAAATGTTTGAAACAGGGTAGACATTCCGGGTGGAACAAGACAAATGGCAAATGATTGACCACGATGATGGCCAAGTTAGAAGAATGCTCCAGTGTGTGGCAGTTGAAGTTTAACGTTGATAAATATAAAATAACGCACTTGGAAGGTAAAAATCCAAAGGCAGAATATAGCATTGGTGGCACTGTTCTGTATTTCTGATGACTTAAAGGTAATGCAACAAAGCATCTCAAAAAGCATGAATGCTGTGGGGTTGTATAGCGAGAGGCATTAGTAGCAGGAAGAGGGCAGGTCAGAAAATATCAGGAAAGGTTAAAGGATCATAATATGTACGGCATGGAGGAAAGAAGAGAGAGCGGAGTGCCAGAGAAACATTTCAATTCTTAAAGGGATTTAACATAGTATAAGAGGCAAGCTTATTTAAACGGAGGAGCAATGTTAGAACATGAGGTCATGATCTAAAACTTGAGGGTCAGAGACCTAGTAGATAAATGGAAAGAGAGTAGTAGATAAATGGAATAGTCTCCCAGCAGAAGTGATGGAGGCTAATACCAAGGAAAATTTCAACAGGCATGGAATAGACATGAAGCTTTCCTCACTATAGGTCCTGACCAAAGACTGATAGGGGTTTAAACTCCCTACATCAGGAAAAATGGGCAGACTAGATGGGCCAAATGGTTCTTATCTGCCCTCAAAATCAATGCTTCTGTGCTACGCTGTTTAAACCTTTGGGTGCCGGGGATCTGGTTACATTTTTCCTTGTGGCGGATTTGGAGTTTTTTGCTATAGTCATAATTATATACAGCTTATACCTGACCTTCTAATCATATATATATTTATATATAGAGAGAAAGAGATGGAGTTTTCCGATAGACGTGGTTGTACAAGTAGGTGGCAGTATGTATTCATAACACAGTTCAGGCAAACAGAAATCAAAAAAATACATTTCCAGCAACATCTCTGCATCTTTTGTGCATTAGCTCCCGTTCCCTTTGTCATTCTGGCTGATGGGGGTTGTAATCCACAAAAGATCACTCCCCCCCCCAAAAAAAAAAAATATATCATGTCCTGTGCTACATAGCAAGTGTATCTAATAAGAAGCATCTGTTCCAATACTTCAAAATGCTAAACATTAGGTACAGAGAATTATTAGCATGTAAACATATTAGAAACAATGTCATGTCTAGATTCAGCCCCAACGTGCCGTAACTAACAGAAACAAAGAAACAAAGCAACATCTTGAAAATTTGTCGCGTCTTCACTTTTTTAACCTTGATGTTCCTCATGCATCTAGAAACCAATATGTATATAATCAAACATACAATTAAAAAAAAAACAGAGTCCCCCAAGCCATAGGATGATAAGTTAACGTTCAGTCCCGTCAGGGCCCCGTCAGGTAAGTGTGGCGTCTTGTATTTTGAGAACTGGAGAGCCAGGAAGTCGGCACATTTCATCTGGTGTTCTATGTCTCTGCCCAACGCTCAAATATATGCTTGCCAATTTCGGAAGAACTGTTTTGTTTCTTTTCTCTGTATTTTCTGTCATTGCCATAGGCAGGCCCGGACTGGCCATCAGGCACACCGGGCATTTGCCCGGTGGGCCGGGCAGCCCAGGGCCGGATTGACGTAGGGGCTGATGGAGCTGCAGCTCCAGGCCCTTACCTTAAATTAGGCCCAGTCAGGACCGGACTGACTGGGCCTCTACGGCAGCATTAACGCAGAGCATAAGGGCCTGCCACCGGGCCCGACACTCTAGGGTGCCGGGCAGCCCCCACCAGGGCCGGCCTTAGGGGTGTGCAGCCGCACAGGGCTTAAATTAAAACATCGGATTTTTGTTTTGGTTTTTTTTTCAAAACTTTATTTAAACAATCCTCCATGTTAAATAAAGTTTTTTTAAAAAAAAACCGGATGTTTTAAATTTAAGTCCCGGGTAGGGGCGCCGAGCGGTCGCTCGTGAAGTTTTTCGTGGTGTTTTAGCAGCTGGGCGTTTGTGATGATGGTTGATTCTTGCATGATAGCAGGGATCAGGTTTATTTACCAGCATGCCGGCAGCTGATCTCACAATAGATTGCCTCTACATTCGTGTGGCATAGGAGGCATTCTGGGCCAATTCATCCGGCTGCGCATGGCATATATTACTGGCACTACAGAGCTCCGGGCATCGGGTCCAAGAAGACTCTTTCTGCTACATCTTATATCCAGATACGGATAAACTTCCCACGCTGCGCTATAATCCGATGGTACAAAAACACAGCTCGCTAGCTCGTTTATTTTTCATTCTACACGATAAAAAGGTTTTAAATCGACGATACACAATAACCTACTTAAATCGTATTGGGAAATATTTCACGTATGCGTGTGACCTTCATAAAAATCCCCAGAAATGCCAGCCAATGAATATAAAATGAGTAATTAAGTATCCCTTTCTGTACAGCATGCTGGCAACAATGCAATGATACACATTTCTATGCATATTGCGTTCCGCCTTTGCTTACAATATTGCTGTCTTTTGAAACCAGATCATGGATTTCTCTTATTGACCCTCTTATTAATATGCTTTTTATTGAGGTCTGGCCTTGTAGTATTATTTTTTTTCTCGTAGAATGACACATCCACCCAGTAATCATATGTCTATAGCTATGTATTTTAACACGAGAATGAGCCATTTAATATTTATTTGACTCACTCTTATTCTATATTGCCTCAAGGCTTACTTCTTCACAAAGACGCGTGAATGCCAACAATAACTCTACTATATGTTATACAGCTCTATCAAACCTGTAATAAAATAAAAAGGTCACGCGGACACGCGTCCTGCACTGCTCTGTGAAGACGCTTAGTGGTTTAGTGAACTTGTCCTGCCACCTACAATTAAAAAGTCTGACAAACTTGAATTCCATTTTAGAACGGAATGGTTACGTTATGTATTTGGGAAGCTGGCAATCGCCAATTAATGCACACAATTGGCACCTTGTATATTATCCTTCCTATGCCCTGTACATGTCTAATAATATATATATATTATATATATATATATCATGTTGTTAGCTTGTGCTGCAAATAACGTTGAGGACCCAGATAAGACCTGAAGCCTCCACCACCACCGGAGCCTTCACTGTATGCCCTTGTTTACAGGAGACAGAAATCAGTTCCCATAGCCTGGAATTTCCTGAATTGTCTTATTTTTCAAAATCTAAATTTGTGGGGCTGCTTTAGGTCCATTGAATAGTATTGTTATTATCTAGCTCATGAGGTGTACAGTACACATCTGTATATTCATATCATTGCGTGTTTGGCATTTTTAATGATGGCTGGAACTTTTAGTTTGTTTTTTGGTCAACTTTCTATTATTTCCCCCAAAATCTGGTCACGCTGTTCTTCTTCGTATGGGTTTTCATGCTCAACGCCACCAACTTTTATTTTGTGCTGCCATGTTCTGTGGTATCTCTAGGTAAGTTCTCATTTATACTCATTCACCTAAACCAAGGCCTGTTTAAGGCTGGTGGGGGTGAATGTAACACAAAAACGCCTTCCAAAAAAATGTTACCTTCTTACGTCTGATGAATAATATACTTACCTGATTTTTACCCGTTGGCCTTGGAATCTATAGTTTTTCCATTAGAATAAAGATGTTTCATTTCATGAGAAAGACGATAAAGATCACCACAGACCAATGAGCATCCCAAAATATAGTATGTACTGTATGCCTGTCCTGGTTATGAAAGTACACCATATGCCTGGGACTTTTGAAAGGCTGTCCCTCTAAACTATTACTTCACATCAGAAACAGGTACTCGATACTCATCAATGTGCAGTTATGTTAATAGCTTAATTTAACATGAGGTGTCAGATATAAGCTAGTGAAATGGCTAGTTATCCATAAAAATAACAAGCCTTCAGGGCCCTCTAAGAACTGGAGGACCTATGCTTCACCACTAAGTAAAGAGCTTAACTCTTGCAAGTTTCTAATCAAGGGAGGTCCACAATAGTGAAGATAGGCGCAGCGGATTACACACACAGACGTATATTTTTATTTTATATAATACTTTATATATATATATATATATTAGTGCTGGCAACAACTTATCGATAAAATCGATAATAATTGATAATGAAAATTGCTGTCAACGATTGTCATTATCGATTTTATGGTATATAACATGAGGGTTTTTTCAGAGCAAATGTTCTGAAAA
>VKOC01026271.1:0-22804 GCA_009364415.1 Spea multiplicata
CGGTCACTTACCTTCAACTCCTGTGTTGGAAGCGTGAGGCGTTTGTCTCGGGTGCCGGCGCTTCACTGCTGAGCGCCGGCGTATGACGTCATATGCCGGCGCCCAGCGTGAAGCGCCGGCACCCGAGACAAACGCCTCACGCTCCCAACACTGCACTCTGTTCAGCGCTGGGGCAGCGCTGAGGCAGGCGGCGGCGGCGAGCAGAGGAGTCCTGGATTTCTGTCAGTCAGGGGGGCCCGAGAGTTGCCGAGCGGTCGTCTTCAGCAACCACTCGGCACCCCTTGGGCCCCCCTGACTGGCAGAACTCCAGGGCCCGGTCGCAGTTGCGACCCCTGCGACCCCGGTAGTTCCGCCACTGTGTAAGTATTGAGTTCAACAATACACAAAAAATTGCCAGGGTTTTCTCTTTAGTTTAATGCAAGAGGTAAAGCAGCAGATATAAGCAATTGGCTAAAACACTATTTTTGGCTACTTTGCTGTAGACAAAAACAAATAATTCATAGAATCTAGCAATAAAATTAAAAATAACACAACTTATATAGTCTTAAGGAATCCTTTCCATTCCATATAGTTTTGTAACATTTGGAACAAGAACTATAATTTAAGTACTCAGCACATTAAATTTGGTAAAAGGTGCAAGAATTCACCTTGTATTACATATTCAAAAAAATACAATTTAGTAGTAATGTTATTTGAAGTACAGTCTGGCTTTCTAAAGTAATAGCAAAATTATGGGTTTTCTCTTCTTCATGATAGGACATTCTGCAGCATATTAAAACTAAACATTAAAACAAATGATAAGAAATATTATTTTCATCATGTAATTGTATTTCAGTAAATGTTTTTCGATAGGGTAGAGAGTGCACATGGAGAATGTTCTCTGCCAGATGTGTATTTGTTTCCTTTAATACAAGGCTACTTGGCTGAACCTGCCCGGGGTGAGTGTTGGCAGCCTTCTTTTTATAGGGACATAAAATCCACCTTGAGGATGCAAGGTGAAATTACTGAGTTGGAGCTTGCAAATGCAACTTGCAACCAAAGAGCTGGTTAAAGAATGTATTATCTGTAGAGATGATAAAGATGAAATCTATATCAGGAATTATTTTTACATTGTGTGCTGTTCAACCACACATCTATAAAGTTATTTAAGTGTTTGTGTGTGGGTAGGGGAAATTCGTAACTGAATTGGCAGCAACAATGTTTAAGCCAGGAAAAGATTCATGCGGTATTTTATCCTTCTTTAACACTTTTAAAATTGGGAAGAGCATTTATAGCGGCGTATGAAATATTCCAGCAGCAGCTGTTTTTTTTTCAAAACAGATGGCCTTGTGGATATTAAGATTTTATCTGTTTGGAGATACGTTGTAAACGCCCAAACCATTCAGTGTTTAAGACATAAAGCGTTTAGAAGCTTACTTAATGCAATTTAATTCCATGTAAATGTAGTTCCAGATTATATGAAGACAGGGTCTGCAGCTAAATATATATATATATATATATACATAGACACGGAATAAGCAAAATTTGACAATTTGTCGATTCATGTGAATCTCCGAAAACTAGGCCAGAACCTCTTTCTCAGACTCTCTCATACTCTCAACCACATTCTCTCACACGCTGGTCTACATTTACACTCTCCCTCACACTCTCTGAATGTCTCGCCACCTTCTCTGCCAACCAATTCCTCTTCCGTGTCTCGCAGCTCCACTTCCATGTCTTGTATCTTCTTGTTCTCTCTTCATTCGCATCTCTGCGTACATGACCTCCGAGCAAACTTCGGCCAAAATGGCACACACAGTAACATACAAACATTCTTACACATACTAACATACACATTAACCCTTTCAAGACCGGGACGTACCTGGTACTTCCGGGTCACGGGTCACCGGCAGACCGGGACGTACCAGGTACGTCACAGCCTTTACGCGATCCAGCGTCGCTTTGAACGCTGGGATCGCGAGGGGCGGCTGCTACTGACCTCTGGGTGTTCCCAGCGATCAGTAGCAGCCACTCCCCCTCAATTCCGTGCACGTGATCGCTTTTCAGCGAATCACGATCACGGAATTTAAATATTTAAAAACATACTGCGGTCTTCAAGTGAAGACGCAGTATGTAATCGGCGGTCCGGAAGGGGTTAACTAGCATACATGTACACAGTAACATAAATATATACTTACACATATACTAACATAGACATACTAATATATTTACACACATATACAGTAACATATCTACACACACAATGTCATACATACCCACAGTAACATACTTACATAGCTCTCCCTACATCTGGTGGAGCAGATGGCTTTCTTGAATCTGCTCAAATTAGATTACCCAGCACTCAATATTCTCCTCTATCTCCTTTCTTACCTTGGGCGATCAGTCCTTTTGTTTTTCAAATATTGGGAAAACTCAGTCGTGCACTAAGAGGCTGCATGTCCCGGTGCCTTATGCCTTACAACTGCTGTTGCTATTTCAGCTGCTCCTCGGTTTCCTTCCTTAATTCTGGTGAATTGTTTTAAATTATTCAAATATTGTGGAAATTCAGTCCTGTACAAAGTGGCTAGCTGTATCTGTCTGCCTTTGCGCCTGCCCAGGCCCAGTGCTATACTCCTGCTGCTCCTCTATCTTCTGTCTTACTCTGAGGGCCATGTTTTAATTTCAAATATTGTGGAAATTCAATCCTGGCTGCCAGTGGGCGCTCAGGCTAGTTCCCTACTGCAGTTGTTTTTCTGTCTCCTTTAATCTAAAGGATCAGGTCTTCTATTTTCTTCTATCTCGTGGAAATTCAATCCTACACCAATAGTCTGCATGTGCCTATCTACCAGCGCCTGCCCAAGCCACATGTCTTATGACTACTGCTGTTCATTTTTATTTTTTGTTTTTTATCTCATATTGTGAAAATTCTGTATTATACGTATTGTACCATATGGCTGGATGTGTCTGTCTGCAAGTGGCTGACCTGTGACCTGCCTCTGTTGCTGCTGCAGCTCAATCGTCTTCCTTGCACTAAGGAATCATTTCTTTAAATATTTTTCTAATTTTAAAGGAAAATTGAGTGTCCTGTACCATGAGGCTGGATGTGTGTATCTGCCAGTGTCTACTCAATGCCCTACCACTGCTGCTAGTTTATCGCCATCAAAATTTTTGATGATCAATTCATCAAAATGGTCCAATTTTTGGAAACATTCTGGTCCCTTAGCATGCTGCTGGATGTGTGTATGCATTGGTGCAATACTGCTGTTGCTGGCAGTGGTGATCCGGTATTGTAAAATCATGTCTGGATCCCTCTCTAAACCCTGAGATACTACTGTAAGTGAAAGGTGACACCAGCAGGTGTCAGGGACATCCCGTTTTGGCACACTTTGGAGCTATTTTAATAACTTTGGGTGTATCCCATGGCTTTTTCTTATTTTACTTTGGAAAGTTCAGGTAGAGCTTCTTCCTCTGTAAACAAGCCTGTTTTATATTATTATTATCATTATTATCTTAAGGTCTCTTACCTTTACGTTCCTCTGTAAAAACCAATAGAAGTATTTATTTAAGCAGTCAGTTAGAATGTAACTGTGAAGTAAGTAGCAGAAGACACAGTCGTAGTATAGGAATGATATGAATGGAACATACCCAGACTGAACTATCTCTGAGATATAAGGAGGTAATGCAAGGGTATGAAGCATAACAAATGCAGGGTCATGGGTTTTGGTTAAATGCCATCCAATTACCAGGCGACCAGCTGACGTCGTTAATATCTACTTCTAAAGTGTAAGAAGAACCAGCCAGGGTGGCATTTACTTGATACTTAAGTAAGCACTGGGACTGTAAGCATGTGTTTTAACCATGTAAGAAGTAGACCCTTACATGTCAAGCAATAAACGTGTTAATTTAACATAGCGGGATAATACTAATTAAGATAATATAAAGGAGCCTGTCTTCTCATAAACTGCAATACATACATGTTTATGTAAATATTGCTTTATTTATATATCCTAAATGTTTACAGAGATGTTGTAGAATATCAAATGACAATGTGTATCTTGTTAAATAGGAAACATAAAGAAACACTTGTCAGTGTTTTTGACAGATGCATTGCTCTTAAAGATTGTCTGAAGCTACTGAGTCCTAAAAAAGTTTTCCTAATGAAACTCACTAAGAGACATTTATATAGCAGACAGCTCTCTTGACCTTTTAATGGTTTTCAGAGTATTTGATGACAGTTGCAAGAATATGATGCGCAGCAGTAACCTTTCTAATAGTTTAATCTTTGTCATCAAATCTCTCAGCAGACATGATTAATGACAACACTTGAATATTTTTTCAGAGCTTTATATTTGGCATCTAGAAACATTGATGTATAGTTTCAATGTATTGTGTCAGATATTTCACTGCAATCTCTCTACATGGCCCAAGGAAACTTGACACTAGTTTGTAGCATGTTAATTACAACATTTATAGCAACTCATAAAAATGGATCAAAGGAGGATGGTCTGAGCTGACCATCATCTGCAATATATTCAGCTTATTGTCTTAATATCTTTCTAAACCTGACAAGACATTTGTCTTACGGTTATGTGAAAAATCAGACTGTGGGATAAAGCTATGTTTTAGTGATATGTATAAAGTAATTGATGACTGTTCAAAGGGGTCAATGTTGGGATTGCGGGGGAGGAGGCTGGGTGGCAAACAAAGTTTCTTAATTCATAAATCTAGTAGCCTACAAATCTTGTAATTGTAAACTTTTGTTGCTTTTTCTACTGGAATTTCCATAGAATGAAGATTAACTTTGAACACAGCATTGGACAATGTATACTAACAAACTTACAGGGTGCAGGTAAGACCATTTGTTGACCCAGCAAATGGATTTGCCTTTGTCAATAATAGTTTTATCCTACAGTGAATGCAGCCACAATTTAAGGACACAAGTATGGATCAGCATGCAACATTTTTACCATTTCAGCATGTTACTTTTTAGGACATAATAGGTTTAAAACTACAAATGCATTTTTTTATTTCCAAACCGAAGGATGACTGTGTGAAATGTATTTTATGTATCCCCTAAAAATTAATTTGCCATATCCAAGTAGGACATAGCAACACTGGTGCTGACTTAGGGCTCCTATGCACCCCAGGTGCTGCTCGTCAGGGGGGTGCTACCACGCTGGCCCCCTCTAACTGGCTTAAAGTCAATCAAGGGAGCGGGAGGACTCTTAATGCAGACCTCCGATCCTTCTCCCTTGCGATGTGCGCAGCAACTGATGCTATGCGTTGGGATTTGATGTCATATCCTGGCACACAACACTGAAACCACGCCCACCGCCTTCAGGAAGAATGAAGAGGAGGAGGAAAATGAGCTGTAGTGGGGAAAGTGACACACTTTCAGGTAGAGTGGATTAGTAAATGTGGATTAGTAAGTGTGTAAGAGTGATGGGTGTTATGCTGTAGCCTGTACCATTGCCAATGTCTTGTTCATTACATAATTATGGGAGTTATGCTCTAAAGTACATCATAACTCCCATCACTATATACTATGCCAGACATTACATGAATATGAGTATGGGTATATGAATGAGTGAATGAATGTTTGTGAATGAGTGTGTGTGTGTGATAGCATGGATGTGTAAGTGTGGGGGCATAGGGAGGCTGTAATCATGCCCAGGTTCCAGCTTGTACTCGCTGCCTGGGTATGATAGGAATGTGATTGCTGTTAGCAATCATATATATAATATTGTTATTTATTTTTGTTGTCCAATTTTGGTGTGTTAACCACACTTTTATTAAAAGTAAATAAGACACAAAAATTGGACAAAAAATGTAAATAACAATATTAATATATAAATATGATTGCTAACAGAAATCACACTAATGTCATGCCAAGTCAGCCAGTACATGCTGGAATCTGGGTATGCCTGGACGTGATTGCTGTTAAGAAGTGTTTTAAAGTGTGTGTTGGGGGGGTTGCCACATGCAGGATCTGCCCCAGGTGTCAAATACTCTAGCTATGCCCCCTGCCTAGCAGCCACTGCTGCTAATGTATGTTTGGCTCCACAATTCTTCATTCAACAGGTAGAGGGGTGGTATTTGGTCATGTTCATGCCCCACTCAGTTTCTGCATACTCCCCCTCTATTACCTCCTACTTCCTGTGCACAAAATGTTAACTTGGGCTGGCTTTCCCCCTAAATACAGCCACTCACCGAGTTGAAGGGGATCTCTGTGCAGCCTATGCTGGGATGTGCATATCTGCACAGCTAGTTTTTATAAATAAGGGGTTCGACATGTTTTGATTAGCACCCCCTTCTCCCCTCCTGTGGAATTCCCTTCCCCGTTCCGTCAGACTTTCTGCCTCGTACGCGACTTTCAAACCCACTTGTTCAGGGAAGCGTACAACATTCCTTTACAGTGCTACCAACAATCATCCTTATCACAGCCATCGGAACAAACAGCTTCAACACATCATCACAACCAGATCAACTCATCCCCATCCAAGCAGTCCTCTCCTATTGTCTTACTCCCCTCAACCACTGACTAGATTGTAAGCTCGCAAGAAAAGGGCCCTCTTCTCCTTTGCACCAGTTTATTGTATGTGTTTATAAATTGTTCTAATGTAACAGCGCTGCGGAATCGGCCGGCACTTTATAAATAAATGTAATGTAATGTAATCAATGAACCTGTCCTTTACCATCTGCTGCCGTACTGGCTGACTATGTTTCACAAAATCCCACTCCCATAAACCAGCTTTCTCTGGTCACTGAACTCAAGGGTTCTGCTCTTCTCCTTTCCTCCTGGCCAGTCACATATCCCCCTCGATCATATGCCCTCTCAGCCAGTCTCTCTCTCTCATCCATCTTCTACCCACACTAACTCAAATGTTTAATGTATCCCTCTTCATAGGATCTGTTCCATCCTCCTTCAAGCATGGTACTCCTATCTTGAAAAAGCCCTCCATGAACCCCACCATTCAGTCCAACTATTGTCCCATCTCTTTACTCCTTCTCAACTTTCAAGCTTCTTGAACACATTTAGTATACCCAACCAACCAGGTTTCTTGAATCCAACCAGGTTTCTTGAATTATGTTAACATGAGCTTTGCTCTGCTTCTAACTGGATACCTGTACAATTCCTAAAATTCAATCACTCCAAAACTGAACATCTCATCTTCCCTTCATTCAATGCTAACAGTTCTTCAACAGTTTTCCTGAATGTCAAAGGTGCAGTGATCACTTGGTCCCCACTTATTTGCTGGGTTGGGGTTCTCTCACTCACTCATCACATCCAGTCTGTTTCAATAACCTGCTGCCTCCATTTTAAATAAATTTCCTGCATCCCTGTTTCCTTCCCCTTTCCTAACACAAGATGCAACTAAGGCTTCTGATTATGCCCTCATTATCACCTAATACTTGAACAAAGATAGGCTCAGATCCAGTTATGTTGTCTGTACTCAAACCCTAACTCATAGGACTGTATACCAGAAAAAATAGAATCCTGTTTATAAATCTAATAGATATATCTCTATATAACTACAAGAGGTCCAAAAAAACAAGTGATCGACAAAACAAAACAGCCCCAGTAATTAGAGGTTAAAACAGCAAAGCCAGCTACATGTAACCGTATCCAGGTTCCTCTATGCTGCAGCTATAAGCTCAAATTGACACCCCCTAGTGTCTCTAGCTGCTCCCTACACTGAGGAACAGAATGCCTTCCATTCATAAAACAGCATCACCCTCCTAAATTAAACTGCTGCTCATAAAACGATTCAAAACTAGAAATACATTAACCCGAGACAACTTCAATGCAACATCAACTGTATATACCAATACAATAATACCAATCAATGCATCTATGATTATCAGCATATTTAAATAATCATCAAAGTCCAAAAAGGTTGCCTACATGGCATAATATTATAGCGTGTACTGTTGGACATTATTTCCAGAGGATTTTACATAGAATTATCCTATTCACCACCTGTTACGTATAGAGAGCTAAGATGAGTATGCCCACATTTACTAAGTGCTCAATATACTTACTAAGTTCTAAATATCACAAACACATGTCAACTATTGGGAGTACAGGGTCACTAGAAAGCCCTGTCTGGTCTCCCCTAAACACACTACCATGAATTAGCCATCTATGGGGGCTCTATAATGCTGGAAACATTCCATGCACCAGACCAGGACCTAGCCGCAAATTCAGGGAACAGTACGGCAGCTAGGGGCTGCGGTGATGACCGCCAACAATTGGAACTGCTTGGCTATGGAACCTCCATTGTCCCACCACATCATTATTTTGGGGTTACACTATACTTGTGGTGGGCAACACTGAGGTGGTTACGGAGAGGGAGCACATTGAGGAACCCACATTTTTTACCCATCTTTATCCATCCGATACCAGATCAAGTTGCAGTTTGGAACACATAACTCTCCATTTGTGCCCCGGGATTGATACCGCTCACTCAAGATCAGGCTATCAAACTGAAATAGTGACTTTTTGACAGGTGGGTATTGCTGGCCATAGAACTGTATGGAGGTGTTGGGCTGACTGGTAGTTGATGGGATTATACTGATCCAGTTATGTTGTTTGTATAAATATCTGCGCTGTTCCCAATAAAGTCAGTTCCTGTCTTACCTCAATACGAGTTCTGTCTTGTAATTGGGGTAAGTCTTGGTGCTGTCCTTGTCAGGACAGTAAAACACTGTATTGCTATGCTACAGTGCCACAGAGGTTCCTGAGGAGCAGTTTCCTGCTGTCTTCGTTGCTAGCTCCACCTGATGATTGAAGTCTTGCATTCCTGGTAGCTATGGGGAGAAGGAAGCAGCGTCTGGCAGGTGTACCCAGTCGTGGTACGGGTTGGCCCTGTCACTCACACAGGTGTCCGGCAAAAATGGAACTAATACAGACAAAATAGCAACCTATATGTTCCTTTTTTGACATGTTTCAAAAAACACAGGAAACTAGCATTAAACCAAAATCAAATCCAGGGTTTCTAGTTTTATTGTATATTGTGATGCCAATTGGTTGATGCCAGAGAGGTCCCTGTAGGCGACCAATAGGATCACTCGCACTGCCCTCTAACCCCTGACGGCGAACCTACTGATTTCCGCTTCCGTCAAGTCCCGCAATGCAGCGAAGATAAGGTAGGCTAGATGGGGAAGAGACCAGGGAGATTAGTAGACGAAGACGATCATGAAGATTCTTCATGTTGTGGAGTGTGTGTGGCAAAAGTGAAGCTGAGTTTGCGTGAAGACGAGAGTGCTCATCATACAGAGGAGGTGCTACCCAAGTTGCGAAAAGTTGTCATCAATTCAAGCATTAAAGTCTCCCAGATTTAGCCATCTTGGGTGTTCAGATTAGTCTTGTCACCAGCTCTGAGAACTCTACTATAAACCCCTTCATATCATCAATAGGACGGCAGAATTAATAGAATTCTAAACCTTTTGAATGTGCAAAAACTGGCAGCTATGCATTCAAAATACATCATATGGACAAAAGTGCATTTGAACTCGTACAAACTTTTTTAACTAAAATTGACTAAGGGCAATCAGGATCAAACGAGAAAAAACGAATTGCAAAACCTCAGAAGTGTCATTAAATTCGTTCATTCGTTTGCCAGCTATAGATGAGTTATCTCTCCCTCTCACACATTTTCTGGGAAGGTTGCCAGTAATTACAAGATGCTTTATCTGGGGTCATACAGGCTTAAACAAGCTATGATTTTTTGGCAGCATTCCCAGAAAATGTGGTTAAGGTTGGAAGTGAGTACATGTGTGAAGCATTCAGAGCCCAATAACAGGTGCTGCTTATTATGTATTAGCAAATGCTAACCAATCAAGGGTGCAAAAGGATACCTGTGGCAAAAATTGCAATGTCAGGGATATCTATAGATATCTTAGATGGATCACTGTAAAATTAAACTTTTAAAAATCACAACCAATACACCAACTTATATTAGAGATGTGCAAGGATGAGAAGAAAAATAAGGATTCTAAGAGGTTCTGTCGACCTCTAGGTTCTTCTGCTGGGAGGCTGTTCCACATATCTACCATGCTCTCATTAAAGTAAAAAAAGTATTAAAGCATTGAAGTCTAATAAGTAAAACTTTATTACATTAAATAAAAGTTAAAATCTCAGGAGGAAAATAATTAATATGCAAATGACAACCATTTCAGTGTCTGTAAGGAAACCTGTGCATTAATTTACCTTTATAGACATGCAAGGAAACAAACACCTGCCCATAAACATACATATACATATATACTGCCCTTATACACACCTGCTTTTATACACATATGTGCATACACACAACAGCTTACAAATACCTACACTGCTCTTACACACACCTGCCCATACACACACACACACACAATCTTACAAACCCACACATATATACACATACAATGCCTTTACACCACTTTATCCCCATCTCTTACCTTTCTCATCCTCCATCTTGTTGTGGGAGCACGAGGTCTGTCATTTCTGACCTCTGGTTAAGTGCTCCCTAATAACTATGCGACGGCTTTTGATGCGGGGGTACAATGTCATATGACAGCGCTCTGCATCACTTGTCGGCATATAGTGATTAGGGAGCACGGAAACCCAGAGGTACGAAGTGACAGACCTCGCGCCCCCTAATATTACGCTGGTTGGAGGGGGTTTGTGATTTCCCCAATCAGTCCTGCAAGCGGCAGTTGCTGATTGGCTGGCTGTACGCCACCTCCCAGCTGCACCTGAGGCGAGTGAGTGCCTCTCTCACCTCACCCTTGCTACGGCTCTGCTAATTCATCTGGGGGAATTACTCCATTATCTGCCCCCCACGCATGGTTACCTGGGGGGGGGGGATCCACTCCCCCCTTCCTGCGCCCATGCGGTCAGGTATACATGGTCATTGCATGTGAGGTCAGCATGTCCTAAATTCCCATGAATAATGACTATTCCACCTATTTTCTGTGAATAATACAGCTATATTTTACTTCCTACCATACATTTGAGACCCTTAGGTTCATAAATGAAGTGGGATGAAATCTGGCCCTGGCACTTATGCCCTAATGGTGTTAATAAATTTAATCATTACCTCCTTGTGCATCACAAGAGTAATAAAACATTTTCGATTGACCTGTCCCAAACAGACCCAGTAAGGCATGCCAAATATTCTAGCAAACCTGAGGCAGAATCCTAAATTCTTGTCCTCCACTTGGTCCAGTAGATATTTCAACATCACAACATGCATAGGAGCTTGGTGAAAAGGTTCATAATGGCGGTGGTGGGGGTAGTATGCTGGCTCTACAATAAAAACCATTGTAGATGGTATAGCTTATTCTACTTTAATACATGAATGTTCACATTACAGCGGAGGGGAGCTTCTTGGGTGCTGGGCCAGTGTTTAATGGTGGAAACATGGAAGACGGCTTGCAGAAGCAGGTGCAACTGGTGGCTTATGGCAATCGCTGAGCCAGAACTCTTGGTTTGCAACTGGAAACTGGTGGAAACTGCCTGTTGGGCTTACAGGCTCAGTAACTGGCAGGTTGGTGTAGGTTATGAGTATGTGTGTTTGGTTACATTGGGGGAAGTAATAAAGCTGTGACCAATGCCCTTACCCACATCAATATCTCCCGCCGTCAGTTTAGGTGGGGTGGGTAAGTTCGTTGAGGGTATGGAGGCTCTAGGCCTAAGGCGTCATGTAAATTGATGTATAAGCAAAACCGGACAAATATTAAGTCAACACATATTTCAGTTCTCTCACAAGATGATTTCCATACATGATTTAATGCATATGCTTGTGCCAAGTCTGCCAATAAAAAATTTCAGCAAGCAAGCTTCTTTCAACACCATATAAGAGAGGGGGCATATACGATGTGTAATCACCATAAACATATAACATTATCTCCAGAAAACCAGACAGAACCTACATACATTCATCTAAATCTTACATAAATGTCTCAATACATTTGCTATGCTCCATTCCTAAGATGTTTTGCGGAGGAATGAGATGCTTATATAAAATCTGCACATGTGGGAGAGCAGTATGTGTTTTACTAGCCATATAATAATAGTTTTTTATTTACATTTTCCAATGCTACTGTGTACTGTAACTTTACAAGATGGAACTTCTTACATCCAGACCAGATTTTTCTACAGAATAGTTAATCAATAATAACAGCTTTTGTCATTTGAGTTTTCAGTCATATAAAGGGTTAATTCAATGTGTGATGGTGTGATCAAAAGAAGAATCACATGAAAGCATGGTATGGGGTAGGGCTGGACTGGGAATGAAAGGCAGCCCTGGAAATATTTGGACACCATCTGCAAATATGGTGGCCGAGATCACATGCCCACACGCCACACCAGGGGGGGCCTAGAAATCATAGGGACCCGGTGTGAAAATTACCCCGATTTCACAAGCAACATGTCCAACAGTGCCACCTTTCCCCCCAAACAGCTTGTCTGCGCCATCTGTTCCCCAAACATGTCTGTGCCATCTTTTCCCCCAAGTAGCTTGACAGTGCCCTCAAGCAGTTTGACAGAGCCCCTAAACAGTCTGCCTGTGCCTTATCTGCCCCTCAAACTGCCAGCCTATGCCCCCTTTGCCCCCTAACAGCCTGCTTAAAAACTGCCTAAACACTTCACTTATTGATTTACCCATTCATTCACCCATTGACATCATTGTGGCCCTAGTGCTGCTTGGCTGGCCCCCAGACCATCCGTCCCACCAGGAAATCTCTTGGTTATCCGGTAGTCAAGTCCAGCCCTGTGTGGTGAGTGTAAAAAACAAATTCTGTCCATTTATTAGCCCTTCTTCATTTGAGATGATAGATATAATCTGGGCTATTACAGGAAAACAATGAGGTTCAGCTTATACGTTCCATGGTACCTATGAGCTGTTTTCATGGAGCAAAGTTTAATGAGTTTATCAGCTGCAGTAAGTTAAGTAAAGGCATTCTATAGAGAAGCTCAGCTCCAGGAAATAATTACCGTATTTACTTGATTGTAAGACTAGGTTTTTTTCAGAGCAAATGCTCTGAAAAATAACCCTCGTCTTATAATTGGGGTCATCAGTGCTGCAGGGGACCTGGATCCTCCTGTCTGGTAACCTCTGCTGCTGGTGCTTCTGACTCCCCGGTGTGTAGTCAGGGCAGCGAGTAGACGTCTACGCGATTCGCGTAGGCAACTTCCGCTGCAGCCGGAAGGAGGTGCCGTTAGCAGCAGGGATTGTCTGCGTCCATCCCGGCTGTCAGAGACTCGTGGGAGTGATAAAAGGCTCGGCGGCTGTGCTAGTCTACCCAGACACCAATAGTGTCCCCGCAATCACCATGCTTGTGGCGAAATGGGGGCATTTTTTTTATGTCACAGAACCGCAGAGCCCACTTGTGCATGGCATACCTGGTACATCACCAGGCTTGAAGGGGTTAATGCCTTCTTGGGACAGCAATAATGGTTGGTCTAAACCATCAAATATGCACAGCACAAAAATATCCAAAATAGTGAAGCAACACTGCTGCAAGACATGTTTGAAACAAATTGTATCTGCAGCCTGCAAGTTGTGGCTCTGCCCAGGAAAGGACTCAGTGTCTAGGAAGAAGCAGCTACCAGAATGAAGGGGAGGAGACCAGCTAGAGCAGGGGTGTCCAAGTTTTTTCTGCAGTGGGCCACTTCATCAGGATTGTATATGTGCAAGGGCCGCACTCATTTTTCACTGTAAGAAAATATGGCCTTTAATAAGATATGCAGATTAAAATAACGTAAATGACACAAAACGTTTGCTTTTCCTCTCACTGATTTCTGGGCCTAGAAAGTTTTGTGACTACAAATTCAGGATTCTGGATAAGAAGAAATGAAATAGTTTTATTTATTCTAGGATACACCAAAATGAAAATTCTGGACAAAACCAAAATTCAAGGTTCACTTAGCCAAAACCGAAAATGACCCCCCCACCTTTAAAAATAATTTTAAAAATCCCACACTTTTAATAAAAAGTAAGATACACACCAAAATTGTACAAATACCCAGATACCCAGATTCCAGTATGTACTGGTTGGCTGGGCATGATAGGAGTGCGATTGCTGTTTACAATCATCTATAAATTAATATTGTTATTGTATTTATTTGTCCAATTTTGGTGTGTTAACCACACTTTTATTAAAAGTAAGTAACACACCACAATTGGACAAAAAAATTCAACAATATGACTTGGCATGATATGAGTGTGATTGCTAACAGCAATCACACTCCTACCATACCCAGGCAACCAGTAAATACTGGAACCTAGGCATGATGGGACTGTGATTGCTGTTTGCAATCCCACTCCTATCATGCCAAGTCAGCCAGTACATGCTGAAAGCTGGCTAGCTGCCTCCCTTGTGTATTGATGCTGTATGGGGTCTGCACATCACTTACAGCCACCCTGTACTATGCCCCCCCACTTACACATCCATGCTATCACACACACACTCATTCATTCATATAATCATTCATTCACAGATTCATTCCCTCAATCACGCATACTCATTCAAACACCCTCCCCACTCCCTTACCTGCACTGCAGCTCTCTCGATGCCGCTCACAGACTTCAGCAGGGGACGCGGCCTCCCTCTGCATTCTCTTTTACTGCACAGAGGAAGCAGGGTTCTGATTCCTCTGTGCAGTACAAAAGACTCCCACAGGTAAGCAGCAGGGCTCTTGTGATCCTGGTTGCCCTGGCTGCCAATCTCATGCGGGCCGTACCTTGAGGTCCCGCAGGCCGCATTTGGCCCGCGGGCCGCATGTTGGACGCCCCGGAGCTAGAGGGAGAGCAGACCAAACCATTCTGTACAGAATTAAATAACATTTTTGCCAATTATCATGTATTTACACTGCCTTTTTGTCTAGTTAACCTAATCTAAACAGCCTAAGGTTTCTCCCTCCCCTGTTACTGCACCAGTGGGCCTCTTTGAATTTCTGGGGGGGGGGGTTTCAAAGGGGGCCTCTCGTGATGCCTATAACTGCAACAAGCATCAGGCTGTATTTACCTGCTTTATTTATTACCTTAGTAAAGTTAGCCACCAAATTTGATGGAATTATTTTTTAACCCAGGCTACAGTATCTCACAAAAGTGAGTACACCCCTCACAGTTTTGTAAATATTTTATTATATCTTTTCATGTGACAACACTGAAGAAAAGACTATGCTACAATATAAAGTAGTGAGTGTATAGCCTGTATAACAGTGTAAATTTGCTCTCCCCTCAAAATAACTCAACACACAGACATTAATGTCTAAACCTAGGCAACAAAAGTGAGATACACCCCTAAGTGGAAATCTCTAAATTGGGCCCAAAGTGTTAATATTTTGTGTGGCCACCATTATTTTCCAGTACTGCCTTAACCCTCTTGGGTATGGAGTTCACCAGAGCTTCACAGGTTGCCACTGGAGTCCTCTTCAACTCCTCCACGATGACATCACGGAGCTGGTGGATGTTAGAGACCTTGTGCTCCCCCACCTTTACAAATATTTACAAAAATGTGAGGGGTTTACTCACTTTTGTGAGATACTGTATATATAATTTAGTATACATCTCAACATTAACCTGATTGTGGGAGAACATCAGCATTCTTATTTGTCAAAGGATTTACTGGAATTGGACCTAAAATATAAAGTAAGATCTGACAATGTCATAGTCTTAAACTTGCTTTTCTTGCTCCCAAGTACTATTCCTGCAGATGGTGCCCAAGAGAAAGTCTGCAGACAACTGCCTTTAGTCAGAGGTTCACAGAGAGTAGACGCCCTCCAGTCTGGTCAAAGAGGATGGGCCCCCTCCAGTCCAGCCACAGCGCCCAGTCCGTAGGATATCCAGTCGTGTGCCCAGCCTGTGGGCTATCCCCTTCCAGTGCCCAGTCTGTGGGCTATCCTTTTGTTTGCCCTGTCTGAGGACTTCCAACCGTGTGCCCTGTCTGTGGACTATCCAGCCACAGCGTCCTGCATGAGGACTTTCCAAGCCATGTGTCCCCAGCTACAGTTTATATCCTGCCTGTTTCCGTATTTCCTACAGATGGAAGACTAATGCTATAGCGTGCAGCAGTCTTGAATTGGACATATTGCCATCTGTCTTCAGCCATGCTCTGGACCTGATCCTGCCCCTGCCCCTGCATCATGACTTCAACCTGATATTGGACCCCGTTACTGTTACACTTTAGCCTGAAGCTGTATCCCTGATTGTGACAAAACTATGGATTTTCAGTTATAGACTCAAAAGCTTAACCTCACATCTCTTTTGATACTTTGTCTAATCAAGAAAAGTCAACATAGCCTTCATTTGTTATTGTATTCCCATTTTACCCATTCAATTGTTTTAATGAGAATGGGTTTATTACATGAAATACATTTGTTATATATATTATTCTAATCTAATAGCCAACCAAATATTGGCTATTAGTTGACTGCCATCTACTAATGGCTGCATATGGCTTGCCCTTCCCATGCACATGATTTGCTCTACCTCTCACAAAGCATCTTCCTCAGAATTGGGAGAGCTATGGTAAAATCCCTATGGAGGAATATCCATAATATGTATCCTTTTACAGAAAAAGGTAGTAACACTCTTTGCAGGCCCAGACTGGCCACCTGGCAATCCTGGCAAATTTTCCATACTCACCTGACCTGGCTGAAGTCTGCTGGGTATGAGTAGCAGCAAGCTGTCTTAGTGTAACATGTGACTGCCAGATACATCATTTGGAGGGCACTACCCTTAAAGTGTCAGGGCCACTGTATCTATTACTGAGACACAATATGAAATGCAGAAATGCAGTAGCATAAAAAATAGGAAAACAGGTATAGATGTTTATTTTATTTATGTTCACATGCTTTTTTTTTCTAAAATTAGTGAACATGAAAGGAATGCATTATGCACTTCAATCTGCTCTTTATCTATGTAAGCTGACAGTAAAACTCTAGTCTAAAACTGATGAAATGCCAAAGCTGTGTTAGGCCATGCAGCTTTATGTCTTATCTGTTTTTCTTTAAGGGAGTGCCTGGTGTTTGGACAGTGATAATAGCAATCTCACTGCTGGTGTCAAGTCAGTGAAGACATTCCATGAAAACAAATACTTGAACAACTTAAAAGAATAATTTGAGAATAGCAGCACACATGACACAGAGTTATCTGAACACAGCAAGGAAAAATAATAGAGAAGTTTGAAACATACTCTAGGAAAAAATAATAAAAAGGCAATAAATCTCTTATTGCTTTTTATCTTTAGGACTAGAATGGGACCAAGTAAAAGGAAATGTTTTTTTCCCAATCTTAAGTTCCCTTTTGCTTTGCATCAGAAAAGCTAGGTATTTTTAGTCTTTGAAATAGCTTTATTAAAAAATTATAGTTAAATTACACAATATATAGATACAATAATAAATAAAATTGATTAAGAAATTAATGAAATTAGATTATTTTAAAGAGAAATATAATTAATATTATACATTTCTTTACTCAAGTAATTTTTTTTAAATCAAGTCTATCTTTACAGTACAATCATTGGTTCATTATGGACAGATTGGAGAATTCCAATGAGGATGCAAGCCATCAAAATGACTCTCCAATATACAAAGCCAAGCAAAATAGACTTAACACAAATCTATTGTATGTTGACCAGTCCTATCGAAAGGACATTCCCCACCATGAACTGTGTTGGAAACACAAGTGGATCTATTCTCTAAAGGCAGGAAATGTTTAAGGAGGGTTGTTGTTTCAACTTCTCGACTTCACTATACATTCTGAAGGTCCAACCCCAGTGGGCTTCTGCTGCAGGAAGAGGTTGGCTGGCCATGTATAATGTATAAAATATACATTATGTTGGGAAAGCTCAGCTCTTCTTGCTGGAGAAACCTGTGATTGTTGAACATTGATAATGGGTGGTGAAGGGAGGGAACTCTAACCAGAGAATAGCTTTTTAGTGAAGACACCCAATACAATGATAAATTAAAGGACTATGCTTCAAATGAAGCTTGAAGAGAAAGTTGCATCTTCTCCTTTTGTTTCGATGATTTTTTGTCAATATTTTGACAAAAAGCAGGTGTTTTAAGTGTACTCATAACTGTATATGGCAATCTACTTGTTCTATGCTAATTTTGTCCGTAATTTAAATGTAGAATAGTATTAGGCCGATTCCCTTTCACTCGGAGATCAGAGGAATGCAAAGAAAAATTCTATGGGAAAATATTTTTTTTAACAATCTTTGATTTCTTTAAATAAACATAATTTTCCTTTTTAGACTGTTTTATTGACTGAAACTGTATTTTTTGTTATGACACATTACTATACAGTCTCTCTTAATTGCATGAAGTCATAATAAATATTCTATTAATTAAATGATTTGTGATACATTCTTAAATCATTTTTTATTTTATTAAATAGATCCTATAAAAAATGCTTTGTATTTTTTTTTTATAACTGGCATTTATTTTATATTGGTGGTACTCACTAATCTAAGGAAAAACTAAAGAATGGAAATATGGCATAATTAATGGTTCTCAAATGTTGCCATTTGAGCAAGATTCAATTTTTTAGTGGTTTTATTCTTAAATTATGCTGAAAGTCTTGTTTCTACTACAAATGTGCCAAGCTAGTTCTAAACCCAGACACAGAAGTTAACTGCTTTCTTATTTATAAAATATACTGTGATGCTACACTGAAAAAAATGTGGTTCCATATAAACCTAAATTTGCACATTTAATTTAAAGTATGTATTTTTATTGGTTCTTTAAAAACTTGTTTTACTATAACATTTCTGCTAGACCCCATGAATTAGCAGAATACATTTCTTAAATTATTATTAACATATGTGAAATCCAAACCTTAACATATCACTAAACGACCATCTGTGATACCAGTGTAGAAAACCAGTAAACTAAACCCTGGATATAGAGAGATATGTATTTACCTAGTAGCATTTACTATAGTAAAAAATAAGTATCCTAAATTTGGTTATTGATGAAAGATGTCACCGAACCCCCACCCACTGCTAGATTTTGCCACTCACAAAATGGTGGCGCGTCCTTTAAAAAAATAAAGCCCTGTATCTTCAAATAATTCTCGTATGGAAAAAATGACTACCACAAAGTATGATAAATACTGGTTGTAGAATTTGTACATGGAAAGAGTTAAAATACTAGCATTTGAAATTAGACTTGTATTCCATCTTTGTATTCCACGCATATTCGCCCGTTCTGGTCAACCAATGGTTGATGCCAGAGGCGGTCCCTGCAGGCGACCAACAGGCTCACTCGCACTGCCGTTTAACCCCTGACTGCAAACCTACAGATTTCTGCTTCCATCAACTCCTGTGATTCCGCGAAGATAAGGTAGGCTAGATGGGGAAAGGACCAGGGAGATTAGTAGACGAAGATGATCACGAAGATTCTTCGTGTTGTGTGTCTTCGTCTACATTTTACGACTGCTATCTTCTCTTCTTCATGTCTTTGGAACGAACACTCTTCGTGTTTGTTTTCATGTTCGCCCAAAGACGAATGCACAAGTCTATTTGAACTACCCTGGGGTGTCTAGTCTTCAAAAATATATGGTTTGATGTGGTAAATTGCATTGGCCGGCTTCAAAGATACCTGAAATAGCACATGGGGGCAGAAATACCAGATTTGAAAAAAATGGTTTTGAAATAGCAAAACGCTACTTATTGCCCCATAGCGTGCAGAAAAAGGCAAAAAGCATAAAAACATTGGGTATTTCTAAACTCGGGACAAATAGTAGAATCTATTTAGCAGGTTTTTTCTTTAGTTGTTATAGATGAGTAAAATATTTTCGATTTTTCACAATATTTTATACTTTGTATATAGTAAATGATATCAAAATAATGACATCTAAATAAAGCTCTTCTTGTCCTGAAAACAATATATTTGAATGAGAATGGCCATCACAGTTTAGAAATATCACTAAAGGAAAGTTTTTCAGACTTTGAAGAAACCAGAAGGCACCAGATTATGGCGCAATTGTAATACAACAGTACTAAGTACAGATATAAAAAAACATGTAAAGAAATAACACAATTTCCTTAGGAGGGCTTGGGTCTACCAGATGTGTACAAGGATTAGCAAGCCTGCCATCTTGCTAGAATTTCAGGATGGGACCTGATAACATCAAATAAAATATGGGTTATAGATAAAACTTTCTTATGTCCCTACTTTGGTTGCCAGCAGCATTTTGCATCGAGAAACCATTATTGCCCCCCTTTGGCTAATACCATTCTAATTGCTTTGGAAGATTAGTTGTATAGGATTGCAGTCTCTCACTTTAAATAGTAACACAATAGTAGGCCTAAAATTTACTTACACAAGAAGAAAGAAATTGGTTAATACATTTAGCCACTTTAGCCCCAAAATGTTTAAACTTAATATTATTTAAAATATTTTAAAATTAAACATGTTATTTAATATATTACTCTCATTACCATGCACTTTAACACATGCATTTGATCACAGCTCATATTTATTTAGAATAATTGTGTGGTAACTTTTTTTTTAAATAACCATGGAATAAAGCACTTCCAGAATTAGGCATTATATTAACAATAGGAACAAGTATTTCACATAATAAATGTAATCACTGTTATTATTTGTAAGAAACCTTAAATCTGTTTGGTTTGTTCGTGTTGAGCCTTTTTGAACAACTCAAAAAGAAGCAAACATATTTCAATAGAAGATTCAACCCAGTGGTAATTCTGGAAAGGAAACAAAAACATGTGAATTAGATAAATAGATACCATTTTCTAAACAAATCTCTGAGTATAGCGGTAGAACCAACATGTCTATTTTGAAATCAGTTTCACACAAATATGGCATAATGAAAGCTAGGTAGGAAACCAAAATTCAAATATGAACTATTGGAATGATATTTAATTAAATGGAGGTGGTCAGTAATATTTTTCAATAATGAATGCTCAGTATGTTATTTATTTATTCTGCCATAAGGACCTAAGCGGTTTTTTATTAACATATATTAGTTTGGCGGAGGGAAAATTCATATAATGAATTGATTCTTTTATAACATAATATAAATATATTTTTTTCAATTACATTTGAATACATTTTTTAATGTACTAGGATTAAGAATTGTTCAAGTTCAAGACATACAAGCCTCCAGCATTGAGGAAAAACATGTCAATGTGGGTACCACAGTTTTATCTTTTTAACTTAATATGGAATACAAGCAGTTCTTTACTTTATAAACTATCATTTATACTGCATACTACACTACTGCTATGCACCCATTTTTCTTGGTACTGATTCTTGTCTGAGCTTTTGTCACTTATCTACAACAGCAAGATGAGGGTGGCTGGAAGACAGCAGAGCAGCTGGTGAAGATGATTGGTGGAGCTCCATTGTTTGTGACAAAGCTAAAGTGTTTAGAAGGTGATGGAACAGGCTCCAAGAATAACGGAAAGGACACATTAAACATGATCAACCCCCCACTTGGCTAACGTGGGTTGAGAACTGTATGTGTTTTGCTATGACTACTGTATGTAAATTACCCCTTGTACTGTTTAAATACTGGTGTGTGTTTCCCATTAAACTAAATTCATGATTTATCTAGTCATGGCTGATATTTCTTGAGGGGAAGGTGTTAGCTGCCGATATTCTGACATCTGCCGATAATAAGCGAGAGGTTTAGTGGCCGGAGCAGTGGAGGAAGCTGACTTTAGCCGATATACCCATTTGGGGTACCGAGATCCATTACATGTTTATTATTATTATTGTTATAGGTGTGCTTCATTCTTTATCACTGGCTGAACAGCTTATAGCACTATTTTCACTTGTATGTGAAAGTTGAGTGTCATGGAAGCCTTAGTGTCCTGGGCTCCTGGAGTTATCTGAAGGCCAGTCTCTTCCCTACAGACTATGGGCCCTGGCCTTGGAGTTGGTTCTGTTTTTGGGGAGATGAGTAGAAGGGGTCTATTGGGACTACTTCTTCCCCCGGTACAGAGTGCCACATTTCACCAATTACTGGAGACTCTAAAGACTGTGGAGCTCGGACACTGGTTTGGGGTACCTGCATTTTGGGAAGGGGTTTTATGTGTTGTGTGTGTCTTTCCATCAGGTCAGGACTTGCTGGACAGAGACCTCTATGGCCAATATTTGAAAAAAAGTTCTGATATCCAGCTGGTTTCGGCTAGAAGTCAGGGAACCGTCCGTGTTTACCATCTTTGCCAAAGACTATAACAGCAACCCTCCACTTGGCTAAGGTGGGCTGAGAACAGTGTGTGTTTTGCTGTAACTACTGTATGTAAATGACCCCCTTGTACTGCTTATATACTGGTGTGTGTGTTTCCCATTAAACTCAATTTATGATTTATGTAGTCACGGCTGATATTTCTCGACTAGAAGGTGTAAGCAGCCGATTTCCTGACATCTGCCAATAATAAGCAAGAGGTTCAGTGGTCAGAGTAGTGAAGGAAGCTGACTTTAGCGGCTATACCCATTTGGGGTACCGAGATCCGTTACATGTTTATTATTATTGTTATTTGTCATAATAATTCTGGTGCAAAGATAGAAAATCAATCAAACTGTCTTAATACCAAGAAAAGTAATTTGTTTTCTATGGTCATAAGGTCAATTCAAAAAAATTAACCAGAATTATTTTTCTTATAAAAAAGCCCACTTGTATCATCCATCAATCCTTGGAAACTAAGAAGAATGCTGTAACGTAAGAATGTTTTTAAAAAAATAGTTAAAAGTTTAACAATGATTTGATTGTGATTTGTCTTTTGTTCGCTCACTTTGTATTTTGTTAAATGATAAAATTAAACTATTAACATGTCTATTTTTGAAAGCATTCTT